>CAIGQW010004173.1:1157928-1174655 GCA_903798125.1 Danio choprae | reverse complement strand
GTGCCGGCAGGGCAAGGGCCCGGGCTGGGGCCGGCAGGGCAAGGCGTCTGGGTGGTGTCGGCAGGGCTAGAAGCCGGGCTGGGGTCGGCAGGGCAAGACATGTGGACGGCGCCGGCAGGGCTAGGAGCCGGGCTGGGGCAGGCAGGCCAAGACATATGGGCGGCACCGGCAGGGCTAGGAGCCGTGCTGGGGCCGGCAGGGCTAGGAGCCGGGCTGGGGCCGGCAGGGCAAGACATATGGGCGGCGCCGGCAGGGCAAGGAGCCGGACTGGGGCCAGCAGGGCTAGGAGCCTGGGCGGCACAGGCACCGAGTTGCGCTCTGGGGCTGGAGCCGACACTGGCGGGCGCTCTGGGGCTGGAGCCGACACTGGCGGGCGCTCTGGGGCTGGAGCCGACACTGGCGGGCGCTCTGGGGCTGGAGCCGACACTGGCGGGTGCTCTGGGGGTGGAGCCGACACTGGCGGGCGCTCTGGGGGTGGAGCCGACACTGGCGGGCGCTCTGGGGCTGGAGCCAACAGTGGCGGGCGCTCTGGGGCTGGAGCCGCCTTTGCTGAAGAGGCCTTTCTCTTCAGCCTCCGCTTTTGGGTGCGGGTCAACCCTTGGGGGTTGGGCATGGACTGGGAGGTGGTGCTGGTGGTGGTGAGAGGGGTCCATTCCCCCTGCAGGATCTCCCTCTCCTTCCTGAGGCAAGCATACTCCACCACCTCCCAATAAGTCCACTTCCCAATTTCACCCAGCTCCTCCCAATCAAATGGCTCATCCAATCCAGCCAGAAAGAAATGGATGAGGTTGGTCTCACTGAACCCAAGCCCCCAGACTGCCTCAAGGAGACCCTCGATGAAGATGCAAGATGAAGATGCCGAACGGGCGATGGTTTTGCTAGTGTGGCAGTCCTCTGGCTAGGGGTTGGTCTTGGGGTCCTTCTTGCTGGGAGAGAGCTGGGCGCAGAAACAAACCCATTTCTGCTGAGTCCTCTTTTGGCCAGTTCGTACTGTCACGGTTGTGGGTGGAGGGAAAGGAGCGAGGACTCAATTGCAATAAGATGGGTTTATTAATAATAAAAATAAAACAAAAAGGCAAATCAAACTACCCCGAGGGGGAAAACATTAACCAAACAAATAAATAAACTAACAAACAAACAAACTTGACTTGACTGGGCTGGCAGGACTGGACAGGACATGACACAAGAATAGACGATGGATGATAAGACGACAAAGATCAGAAGACGAACTGGCACAGGACAGCAAACATGAGGAGAATATAAGCACAAATAATTAACAAACAAACAGGTGAACATAATAAACTAATAATGGGTTAACAAGGAGGGTGGGTCTAGACAATAGACGGGAGAGCATATGACAAACAAACACAAGCCATATGCTCACTCAAAACAAGACTCGAACACGCAGCCAATGAGATAACTCATTAACCGCGTGTTCACATGACACGCATGCAGCGCATGTAAACATGCACCACGTGCTAAACACAACACCAACAGAAGACTGAACACAAGACACGAGTACACGATAAATGAAAACACTTACCGTGCACTCACACATGCAACGTGCATGTTTCATCCCAGCGCCAACCAAAACCGAAACCAACTAGACTGAGACGCTGGGAATGAAACACCACGCTGCAGACAGAACAAACAAACACCAGGACAAGTGCGCGCATCCAGACCACGCGCAGACCGTGCGCTTCCGCATTACGCGGGAGCGCGCGCGTCTCGCGCGCTATCAAAAATGCCGCTCAAACAATGACACAAGAACAGAAAACGAGTGCTCGACCCGAGAAGACCCGAGCCGAGCACAACATACAGGACAAGACATGACTAGTGTCTGGACTCTGCCAACTAAACATGAATTTACAAGACAGGAGTGGCAGAACCCTGACAAGATATGGCTGCATTTCATCTTTAAAACGAACGATTGGGGGTGTGACACTGCCGACGGCTCCTGTTTCTTTTCGCGCTACCAGCTGACCGCTTACTTCCTCGTCGACGGCTTTTCCGCTGTTACCAGTTTGCCCAGTGGCTAATAGGAGTTGATCGCGACGACGGGGTTCGAGACCAGCAAAGAATGGTTCCAGAAAGCAGGTAAAACAAATGGCAAAAAATTAAATAAACAAGTAAAAAACAGGGTGAGAATGTGGTAAGATCTGAAAACGTGGTAAAACGTTGGTCGGTCAGTCAGTCAGTCAGTCAGTGAGTCAGTCAGTCAGTCAATTGACAGCTCCCTCTGGTGGATTTATGCTAGAACAGCAGGCACGAATAGCACTTGCGAAAGAAATGTGGGATCTGAAAAAGCGTACACATTGGCCTCTGGTGGATTCGCAAAAACAAAAACTGCAAAAAAACGTATTTGGCGCTCTCCAGATACGTATAAAGGGGTACAAATCATTAATGAGCCTGGGTTGGTTTAAAGACAGTTTGATTTATAGCATTTAGATGTACTCGTTGAATGCTTACATACAATTCTGGGCCAGAATTACTAAATTAGTGTGAGGCAGAAATCTTATAAATGTGCAGAAGAGAGTGTAAACTTCAGACAGAACACAAATTTACACACACAGCCAGATCACCTTGTTATTATGACAACTGTAATCTACCAAGAGAAGCGTAGAATAAATGTGACTTGAAAATCCCATATGAATAGATACCCACCAAGCAATTTTGTGTTTAATAGACATGTATGCAGGGGTACATATCAATAATGAGCCTAGGTACACATAGTTGTGTGGCAACAGTGGGTGAATATAGCCAGCCATAATGTTGTGAATTAATTAATTCTATTTTTTTATAATCACACTTCATAAAAACTGTCTGCAGAAACACTTTGATTGATATTCTCCATTTGTACGTGTCATCAGAGAGGGAAAGCCCCGCTCATTAGTGACGATCTCTCCCTCATTAGCATAAACAGCCCTCAGTGAGAAGCAGTCATCCGTCATTAGAGTTTTTACATACCTGCTGAAGATAATGTCAACGAGTAAGTGGAAATTAAAATAAATATATTAATGTAAATTTGGAGTTTTAGAAGCACAAATGAACACTGTAGTCTCCATAAACTGCCTTCTTCTGAACCACTTCTTTTGACATTTTCAGTTTTTCACAGAGATAACGTTAATCCTGATTTGAATCTGCCACTATGCTGACACACAGGCGTTTGTAGCTCATTTGAATTTAAAGTGACAGTCACCAAACGCCACAATTTGGATAAAAACCTAAAAGGGTCCGTTTCAAAGAGTTATAAAACATTATTTGTGGGGTATTTTGAGCTGAAGCTTCACATACACACACTAGGAACATCAGAGACCTGTTTTACATCTTGTAAAAATGAGCATAATAGGTCCCCTTTAAACGCAATTTTTCTCAGAATTTATTAAAATTAGTTTTGGACCCCCAGATTCTCTACAAATTATCCATTTATGGAAAGCTTATTCATTCATCTTTCAATTGATGTATACATTTCAGTTTTAATAATCTGACATGACCAGGGTTACATATTTGTTTTTGTTCATTTTTTTATAATATTATTATTATATTAATATATGGATACAAGTAATGTTGTTTTAGAAAACGTGTATATGCTCATATTTTGCATTTAATTTCCTTCAGCCCATAAAAATCTGTCTTCTTGGGCCCCCTGCTGTTGGCAAAAGCACAGTTGCAGCAGAGTTGTGCAGATATTACAAACTTCACCATGTTACTGTTGATGAAGCCGTCAGTGAGAAAGTCAGACAACTGGTGAGTGAGATACAAGTTAAGCACGTAAAACTAAAACAATTGAAGGTCATTTTCGTATGAATAATTGAATTATGTGCATGAAATTACCAAATTATTCCAAAGATTGTTGCACAAATATATTAAGCGGCATAGCTATTTATAAAACATTTATTTATAAAACATTCATTCATTCATTCATTTTCTTTTCGGCTTAGTCCCTTTATTAATCTGGGGTCGCCACAGCGGAATGAACCACCAACTTATCCAGCATATGTTTTACGCAGCGAATGCCCTTCCAGCTGCAACCCATCACTGGGAAACATCCACACACACTCATTCACACACATACACTACGGACAATTTAGCTTACCCAATTCACCTGTACTACATGTCTTTGGACTTGTGGGGGAAACCGGAGCACCCGGAGAAAACCCACGCAAACACGGGGAGAACATGCAAACTCCACACAGAAATGCCAACTGACCCAGCCGGGGCTCGAACCAGCGACCTTCTTGCTGTGAGGCGATTGTGCTACCCACTGCGCCACCGTGCTGCCCATTATAAAACAGTATAATATAAATAAACATAAATAAAAATATAAAGCACCACATTAGCATAGAGCATATAATGATTTATGAAGGATCACATGACACCTAAAGGGATAGTTCGCCTAAAGAAATGAGCATTTCCTCACCATTTCCTCATTTATTCACACTCAAGTGGTTTTAAACTGTTGTGAATCTGTAATACATTATAATAAAGTTGTATTAGTTAATGTTAATGCATTTTCTAACATGAACAAACAATAAAACAATACATTTATTGCAGTATTTGTTCATGTTAGTTAACGCTAACTCACATTAACTGATGTTAACAAGCATGAATTTTAATAAGACATTAGTAAATGTTGATCTATGATTAATAGATGCAGTACAAGTATTCTTCATACTTAGTTCATGTTAGTAAATATAATAACTAACATTAACTAATGAAACCTTATTGTAAAGTGTGACCAAGAAAATCAAAATATTGCTGATTTTCAATTTTTTTGGATTATTTATGCAAAATAATTACATTATATACCTTATATATGTACATGAAGCTGACTTTCCAGTGTGTGTCTTTCAGGAAGAACTCCTTGAGGGAAATGAGAAGACAGCTGAGAATGAGGAAATGCTCTCTGCTGCTGAAGAGCAACTGGAAGCTATAAAGAACAGCATGCATCAAAATGATGGTATGCATTCAATGAAAACGTATCGTATATCATCGCATGTCTAAAATAAGAGGAAGATTGATATTCCTTGAAAAAATGCTAATAACATGTTACTTAAATGGACAGTTCACCCAAAATAGAACATTCGGTCATCATTCACATACTCACTCTTTAATTGTCACACACCTGCTTAAGTTTCTTACTTCTGTTGAACAGAAAAGAAGATATTTTGAAGAAAGGTGGAAAATGGTTACCATAGACTTCCATAGTATTGGTTTTCCCTACTATGAAAGTCAATGGTTGCTGGTTTTCAGCTTTCTTTAAAATATCTTCTTTTGTGTTCAACATGAAAGAAACTCATGAAGAACTTCTTGAGGGTGATTTTTCATTTTTAGTGTGAACTATCCCTTTAATCCAGTAGGTGTTATGTTTTCTCACAGGCCAGTTGGACAACCAGCAAGTAGTGCATATCATAATGGAGAAGCTAAACTCAATGCCTTGCAGAAATCAAGGCTTTGTTCTTGATGGATACCCAAAGACTTATTCACAGGCTAATGAGCTTTTTCAAGGTCAGATATCCTCTTTTCCAACAGCAAACTTTGAAATGGATATAAATTCTTAATGTTTATTTCTAAAATGTTTCGTTTTTAGATGAAAACATGGAAGTAGAAGATAGTAGATCTACAGAACCCAAATATAACAAAGTGATGATTCCAGGTTTGTCATCTCAGAATGTACTTGTACACATTTCATTTTTCTTATTTACAAGATATAGCCATAACCCTTGTGTACTGTTCAAACTGACTACCCTTTCGTTGTTTTTGCCCTATTGACTACTGTTATGATGACGTTTTTTGATAGAAAAAGGTATGACACCATATAATAATCATGAATTCTTGATTGTTGGTGGTTTTCCCTGTTGAGAAGAGATCAAATTTGTATTTTTTGTCTGATTTGAGTGCGGTCACTTAATTATTTCCGAGCATGACACTATAGAAGATAATGCCACATACACTGTAATGTTTTGCATTTTATAAAGTATAGGTGCATCCCAAATAATATACTTATGCACTATTCTATGCCATTTTGTAGTGTAAATAGTGTAAGTAGTGCATTCACACTGAAATATTCTTTTTATTCTAAAAAGAATAAGTGCACTTTAAATACAGAGATGATGCACTTATTCATCGGTTAAAAAATAAGTGTGGAATGTTGGTTATTAGGGGCGACACGGTGGCTCAGTGGTTAGCACTGTCGCCTCACAGCAAGAAGGTCGCTGATTCGAGTCCCGGCTGGGTCAACTGGCATTTCTGTGTGGAGGTGAATTGAATAAACTAAATTGGCCGTAGTGTATGTGTATGAATGTATGTATGGAAGGGCAGCTGGAAGGGCATCCGCTGTGTAAAACATATGCTGGATAAGTTGCCGGTTCATTCCACTGTGGCGACCCCTGATGAATAGAGGGACTAAGCCGAAGGAAAATGAGTAAATAAATGTTGGACATTTCACGGACTCAACTGTCTCAGTTTTTCTCTTGTAGTGGTAGAGGCAGAGATATCGAGCACTGACGTTGGATTACTTTGTTTATTTTGGATTGTGCAAACTAAATTCTCCTACGTGAGTGATTATGTTAGCTCCTGATGGTGAATGCGGTTATACTCATGGCAGGTACTATTTCGTAGTTTGGTCATTTATTTTATTCATTTGGCAACCGTCAAACGTCGTCTGGGAAACTGAATTTTTGGTTAGTAAAAAAACGTTAGTGTTCCATTTGGGATGACACTAAATTCATATACTAACTATGCTGTTGAGTGTATAAGTACATAGTGCATAGTGTGTATTTTTGGAAGCAGTGATGTGTTCATGTGTTAAGGGCTACATTTTCAATTGTGCCAAACCAATAAGAAAAGCCTTTACATTTATCAAAAGTGACATTAGACTTATGTTTAAAAACATTGATGATAATAAGGCTGTATACTGAACAAATAACATGTATTCACATGAGATCACAGTTTTCATAAAATGCATTAAATATCTGAACTGGATCAAATATTTTACGTTGTAGTTGTAAGCAATGTTGTGCCCAAAAAGGAAAATTCTGTTAATAATTACTCACGCTTATGTCGTTCCAATGCCTTGAGACGTTTGTTCATCTTCAGAACACAAATTGAGATATTTTAGATGATATCCTGGAGCTCTCTCATCCTCTGTAGACAGCAATGGTCCCGAGATGTACAAAGTCTAGAAAAGGAACCAAAAACATTGTCAAAACATTACGTGACTTCGGTGGTTCAGGTTTAATCAAACAAATGTCCAAGAACACTTTTGTGTGCCCAAAAAATGAATATTTTGCATATATACACTACCTGACAAAAGTCTTGTCGTCGATCCCAGTTGTAAGAACAACAAATAATAACTTGACTTCTAGTTGATCATTTGGAAAAGTGGCAGAAAGTAGATTTTGAAAGTAGAACTGCATCCCAATCATCACAAATACTGCAGAAGACCTATTGGAACCCGCATGGACCCAAGATTCTCACAGAAATCAGCCAAGTTTGGTGAAGGAAAAATCATGGTTTGGGGTTACATTCAGTATGGGGGCTTGTGAGAGATCTGCAGAGTGGATGGCAACATCAACAGTCTGAGGTATCAAGACATTTGTGCTGCCCATTACATTACAAACCACAGGAGAGGGCAAATTCTTCAGCATAGCGCTTCAGGATAGAGCTACTTCTCATACTTCTGCCTCCACATCTAAGTTCCTGAAAGCAAAGAAGATCAAGGTGATCCAGATTTGGCCAATCCAGTCACCAGACATAAACATTATTGAGCATGTTTGGGGTAAGAAGAGGAGGCGTTGAAGATGAATACAAAGAATCTTGATGAACTCTGGAAGTCTGCAAAAGCGCTTTCTTTGCCATTCCAGATGACTTTATTAATAAGTTATTTGAGTCATTGCAGAGATGTATGGATGCAGTCCTCCAAGCTCATGGGAGTCATACACAATATTCATTCTTTTTCCACTGCTCCATGACTTTATATTCTATTCGGTACATTATTTCTATAAAGTGACAAGACTTTTGGCTAAGCAAAGTCAGACTTTACTGTCCTAATTAAATAATTAAAAATCAAGGCATGATCATATTTTTTTTGGTAAAATAAGTGTAATCTAACATAAAAAAAACTTCCTGACCAAAAACATTGTATGTCATATTGTAATAAAGTTGTTCACAACCACTGGCCTTTGTTTCCCTACAGAGTTCGTCTTCTCATTGGACGCTACTGATGAATTTCTGAAAGCGCATGTTCAAAGCCTTCCACAGAATGTGGCAGAGATGAAGCACTACACACAAGAGGAGTTTACAGACAGTCTTGCAAAATTCAGGCAGACTTTGGCAGAAGACGAGTCTGTGCTTGACTATTTCGATGAACTAGAAATTCACCCTGAACACATCGGTTAGAACCCAAACTCTCACATTTACGTTCACTTATGACACTCTGTCAAAGTGTTCAAGAGGTAGTTCACCATACAAATTCTGTCAATAATTACTCTCCCTAGTGCTGTTGCAATCTTCTGAGACCTTCGTTCATAATTGGAACGGAAATTAAGGTATTTTAAAGGGCAGCATGGTGGCGCAGTGGATAGCGCTCTCGCCTCACAGCAAGAAAGTCGCTGGTTTGAGCCTCGGCTGGGTCAGTTGGCATTTCTGTGTGGAGTTTGCATGTTCTCCCCGTGTTTGCATGGGTTTCCTCCGGGTGCTCCGGTTTCCCCCACAGTCCAAAGACATGGGGTACAGGTGAATTGGGTAAGCAAAATTGTCCGTAGTGTATGAGTGTGTGTGTGTGAATGAGTGAGTGTGTATGGATGTTTCCCAGAGATGGGTTGCGGCTGGAAGGGCATCCGCTGCGTAATACATATGCTGGATAAGTTGGCGGTTTATTCCGCTGTGGCAACCCCAGATTAATAAAGGGACTAAGCCGAAAAGAAAATGAATGAATGAATGAAATTGTCAGTAGTGAATGAGTGTGAATGGGTGTGTATGGGTGTTCCCCAGTGATGGGTTGCAGCTGGAAGGGCATCCGCTGCGTAAAACATATGCTGGATAAGTTGGCGGTTCATTCCGCTGTGGCGACCCCAGATTAATAAAGGGACTAAGCCGAAAAGAAAATGAATTAAGGTATTTTAGGTGAAAACAGAGAGACCCTGAGATGTTCAAAGTCCAGAAAAGGAAGCAAAAACATTGTTGTGACTTCAGTGATTCAATTATAACATTATAAAGAATTATAGAGAATACCTTTTTATGCGCATATAAAACAAAAAGAACAACTTTATTCAACGGTTTTGTCTCCTCAGTGTCAGTTTCAAAATATCTTCATTTGTATTCCGAAGACGAATGAAGGTCTCAGGGCTTTGGAATGACATGAGGGCGAGTAATTAATAACACAATTTTCGTTGTTGGATGAACTAATCCTTTAACGTACCATTAGATTGTTCCAAACCTACAGTATATGGCTTTCTATGCAACATAGGCTCATTCTGAAAACCTAGCCCTATATACATTTCTGGACATCGCGAATTGTGTAGGCAGAGGTACAGTGCTCAGCATATATGAGTACACCCTATTTTGAAAATGAATATTTTTATCCATTTCTCAGTGAATATGGGTAATATATATTGGTGCATTTGAACAAAACAGATTTATTAAACTGATATATTTATTAAAATAATATTTTAGTCACAGAACATCTTTAGAAATGGAAAAATAATACATTTAAGTGAAGTTTATTTATAAACTAATTTCGAGAGGAGCACGTGCTTATGATTGACCGCAGCTGGTCCCGCTTTAGCTAATGCACAATCCACCAATCAGACGATTCCTAAATCGCTATAAATAACCAAAGTATCTCACCTTAGCCATCTTCGTCCCGAAGAATCCCCCCTTCCACCCCTACTCCTCCCCCTTTCCTTGACTGGGCGGCACGGAGGCTCGGTGGTTAGCACCGTCGCCTCACTGCAAACGCCTGGCTCGAATCTCACCCGGCCGGGCAGCATTGCTGTGTGGAGTTTGCACGTTCTCCCCGTGTCTGCGTGGGTTTTCCCCGGGTTCTCCGGTTTCCTCCCACAAGCCAAAAACGTGCAACATAAGTAAATTGACCAAAACCAAATTGACACCATAGACGAGCTATCAATCAGCTACAGTTCTCTCCACAAGTATTCATAATTACTTTAACAAGCGGGGGAGTTCTCGAGACCTACCTGAGCTCAAACTCCCCTCTCGCCCCGCAAACGGGAGGGAGCCCCGGGCTCGAGGATCTCATGAGCTCAGGGCTCTCTCCCGGGACAGCATGCCAAACTCGCTTTTACATTCAATCATCAGCTAAGTGTGAACTCTTGAAATTCATGCAAAATATTACACAAACTACAACATTTCAACAAAATTTTGTTTCTCTTGATTTTTGCTATTTTTGAATTTTTTATTTAATATTTTTCCCTAACATATATATTTGGGCTACTAATTTTTGAACCATTATTGTAAGTTATTTTGTTAGATTAGCTCCAGATTTGGCTTCAGTACTGACTAAACTAATGTATACGCACAAATATAATATTGTAAAGCTTCCTATTGAAAATATTAATTTAAATGAGAGATTTGTGAGGGGTGTACTCATATATGCTGAGCACTGTATGTATGACTGCATTTCATCTTTAAAACGAACGCTACGTGGCGGTATGATGTCGTTCCTTTTCCCGCTTACTAGCTGAGCGCTTATCTCCATATGGATGGCTTTTCCACTGTTACCAGTTGGTCCAGTGGCTCGCCGCGTATGTCGGTGGACTTGACCGCATGAAGAACGGCTCCAGAAAGCCAGTAAGACAAAAGCAAAAGCCCAAATATAAAATAAACAAGTAAATAACAGGGTGAGAATGTGGTAAAATCTGAAAACGTGGAAAAAATCAGATGGCCGCGAGGGCATTTCTTTTTCTGGATTGCTTTTGTAAACACTGTCAGTTGGGTTTAGGGAAGTGGGTGGGCGGGTCAATCAGTGCTTTGAAAACACTATTGGTTGGGTTTAGGGAAGGAGGAGGGTGGGTCAGTCGATCGGTTAGTCAGTCAGTCAGTTGACAGCGGCCTCTGGTGGATTTACGTGAGAAGAGCCGGTGCGAATGGCACTCGCGAGAGAAATTTGAGATCTCAAAAAGTGTACTCAGCGGCCTCTGGTGGCAAAAACAAAAACTGCAAAAAAAAAACATACCTCCTGGGACATATTTGGTCCTCTCCAGAAATTTATATAGCGGTACGTTTTCAGAATGAGCCTGGGTTGTTTCTATCCGACTGTTGACCCTGAAAGTTAATATTTTGGAAAAAATCACCAAAAGAGATTTGCACAGAAAACTGATAAGACGTTACCAGGTTCAGACAGAATATGCAGACATTTTGTTGCTATTTCTGCACAGAATTTTGTAAAAAAAAAAAATAATAATAATTAAATAAAGGTACTTTTAAAATTAAAGGTTTACAGTGCAAATCCAATTCTTTAATGAACAAAGTACTGTAAGTCTCTCATAGAAAGATATATACATAAATCCCATACGTACACATTTGCATATTATTCAATAATAATGAAATGCATATTAAATCAGAATAAATTAAATATTCTAACATTTACATAAGTAAACCCAATGATGGGCAAAAAAATCTGCAGATTTCTGTGGTCGCAGACTCCTTGTGACTTAGACATTTTTCAACCTATTGATTATATTTCACAGAAGAAGGAAAGTAGTTCATGTTTGAAACAATATGTGGATGAGTAAATGATAGCACAATTTTCACTTTTTGATCAAATAATCAAACGTATCGTTCTTAAGAGCTGTATTTTTTTTTTTCATGTGGTCATTTTCAGACTGCGAGAATGTGGCTGTGGTGGAGAAGATCATTAAGACAGTCGGCCGGCCAATGAACTACGGTCTGAGCCCAGAGGAAATGGAGGAGGAGAGGAAGAGGAGAGAACATGAACGGCACCAGCAGCTGAAGCAGGAGGAAGCTGAAAACAAACTCAGGGAGACAATGGAAAATGACAAATTTTCCAGTCTTTTGGAGGAATGGGTATATTTGTTTATACCAAACCCTAACTAATTCTTTAGTTGCCTGGTGGTGTACAGGACCTAAAACCGAGGTGCTGTTTACACTAGTGCATTTTTTTTTCTTTAAAACGACTTTTTAGAATGAAAATGCTCCTTGTCCAGACTAGCATTTGTCATTGTGTTTCAGAAAAAACAATCCCTGTCCACACTACACAGCCTAAGGGCCGGGACACACCAAGCCGACGGTTAGCCGTTAGGTTTTGTTGGTACGTCGGTCAGGCGATAATTGGTTTGGTGTGTTTCACATGTTGTTTATCGTGGGGTTAACGTCAGAGCTCATTGGCTAGAGCTCAGTCAGAGTGTAGAATCGGCATCGGCTGAAGAGAGAGCTCTGACTGGTTATTCAGCAACGAATCAGAGTGTTATGTAGCAAGTAAACAATTCAAGCCAAGATGGAACACAAAGAGGCTGGCTGTAATTTCGCTACATTTCTCAAATATTTGCAAACGATATTGATTATTAGATTATCAGACATATTTGTATGAGTGAATCCCTTTGTGGTGAGAGACAATTATGTCACGTTTCCACTGGCATGTTGCAAGCACAGCATAGCAAGCATTTTCAGTTCATTCATATGGAAGTTTAGAGTAAACGAATGTTGGCCATTTCTCGACTTTATGCAAATATTTAAGCGAAAAACACCGGGCGGCAACAAAACACTTTGAAAAGTAGGCCAGGCAGGATGTTGACGTATGTTTATAATGATATAAGGCTGTGATATTGCCCTGGCCTACCCCAATCCCTAACCCTAACCTTAGAATCATTCAAATACAGTGTTGATAGCATAATCTGACTAGTATACAATAAAATGTCGCGACACTGGAGGTTGCTGAGACTTTTATTTTCAAGTACTTTCAGTTGAAATGGAATATTTAGTAGGGGGCGGGGCTTTCTTTTTGCACATCATTCCATCATAGCAAACTAATGGTAGGGGTTAAGAATATTGTGGCGAAAAACCGCCAAACTGACTTCAACAGAATATCTAAAGAATATCAATGTGCGGCAGCAAAATAAACAATGTACTTTTTTTTTTTTTTTTTCACATGGACTGTTTTTACTGGTCAAAGATGCAGGTGCAGTGTGGACACCATCCATAAATGTAGCAAAACGTATGCGTTTTAAAACGAAAATGCATTAGTGTGAATTGCACCTATTGGGAGATTGAAGAATCCACAACTCTGCCATTGAAGAAAGCCTAATGGCCGACTAGGATCACATGTTCCTTGATAACCAACCAAATGATATGCCAAAAAACACACTGGAAACCATTCAAATGGACTGGTGTAAATTGTTAACATTAGATGGTTTGTAGAGTATTTAATGATTTTCGTTGTGGAAACCATTAGAACTTCAGTGATGGTTTCTCTACTGTTTGTTTCAGCAGGCGGATTGCCTTTTAAAGGGAAAGTAACGGTAACAATATCAATGCATTCATTCATTTTCCTTTGGTTTAGTCTCTTATTTATCAAGGGTCGCTACAGTGGAATGAACTGCCAGCTATTCTAGCATATGTTTTATGCAGCGGATGCCCTTCAAGCTGCAACCCAGTACTGGGAGAAAAAAATCTATGTGTTTTAAAATGAAAATGCATTTGTGTTAAAGGCAAATGGGGTTTTGCCACTCCTGCCAGTTAGAATTCACAAGTCATACTGTAAATACTCTATAGCAGCTATTAAACTATTACTATAAATTACTGTAGTATTTTTAAAAAATTCTTGCTCCCCTAAAACTGCCCACATGAAAAAAATCACAGCACAGCCTGTCAGATTGCATATTTATATATTCTTACAACAGCGCACTCTTCATGTGATATTTACATACATAAACCAAATCGACTAATTAAACGTTGTTGGAATCAATAACAAAGTTACCAGACAACAGGAGAGTTTTCACATACTTGACATCGCAAAATGACAAATTCTACATTTATTGTCACTTGGCTAGTGTTAAATTCAGGCTTGAATTGTGTGAGTTCTCTTTCCTTTGGAACAACTAGATTTTGTTGGTGTTTATTTGCAGAACAGGAATACAGCTGAGGTGGAGAAGCAGGAACATGAGCTATTAGAGGCGCGATCTGTCCCCATGAGACACTACCTGATGAAATACGTCATGCCCACTGTCGTACAAGGACTGGTGGACTGCTGCAAGGTCAAGCCTGATGACCCTGTGGACTTTTTGGTAAAATAATATCCACATTATGTGTTCTATTTAACAACAACACAAACATTTGAACTTACTTAGAGTCTCTTTACTCCATTTCAGGCTGAACACCTCTTCAGGAGCAACCCGGGTTAATAGCTCATTCTCCTGTAGTGATTATGAATAAACTTACAATAGTGTGCCATTGAAAGTGTATGCTGCTGGGTCTTTATTTAATTTTGTAGAGTTTTTATTAACAGAAGTCAGTTACAAGGAATTATTTTCACATTGAAGAACCACCTCCTCATCAGCGGTGGATTTAGGCCATGTCCAATTCAATTCAATTCATCTTTATTTCTATAGCGCTTTTGCAATGTAGATTGTGTCAAAGCACATTAACATAGAAGCTCTAGTAAACTGAAACTGTGTCAGTCCAGTTTTCAGAGTTGAAGTTCAGTTTAGTTCCATTCAGTGTGGTTTAATTTCCACTGCTGAAAGTCCAAACACTGAAGAGCAAATCCATCCATGCGCAGCTTCACAAGTCCTAAAACCAAGCAAGCCAGTGGCGAGGAAAGTGAAGGAAAAAACCTTGAGTGAAACCAGGCTCAGTTGGGCACGACCATTCTTCCTCTGGCCAAACTTGTTGTGCAAAGCTGCAGTCTAGACGCAGGGGGCTGGAGAACGCTGGACGTCCATCGTGGAGAAGCTGCAGATGTGGGTAGGTCATAGGCTGGCCCACGGGATCAATGCGGAGACTCGCATGTCACTGGGGTCTTTCAGGAATCAGTCTCATGCTCTCCACTCCTCCATGTCCACCACAGCATCTGCTCAGGATACGGCCTGGTCCAGGATTATGGAGACCTTGGGATAAAGTAAAACAGACTAACATAAGTGTCAAATGATAATGTGTAATACGTTTTCGTAAAAAAAAAAAACTCTTTTTTTTCTCTCAGTTTTGGCCTTTCATCCACCCTGAGACGTTGTTTTTAGGAACCAAAAACATATCTTTTTGAAAAACGCGTTCCAAAGTGGATCAATTTGAAAATGCTGTTTTCGTATTGCAGTGTGGACTGAGAAAATGGAGGCTTTTGAAAAATATGATGCATTTTGGTGTGACCAATTCAGCTAACGTGGTGGACGACATTGTAAAGCAGATGTTTTGGATGCTGTCTGTTTCAACAGATTTATTAAAGATTAATGTCAGTTTGTACATGCTCCATATTGCCTCTCTTCAAAGGACACGGAATGTTTACTGGGAGCTGTTGTTCAGCTGTGGAAGCAGACGACATTTGCAACATTTTGCCGCAACGTTTCAAAGAGGCGTAAAATTTCTAAGAAAAGTAAATATAGGCCAGGTGCATATGACGAAGGTAAAAACGACTTACGTCTGTTAGCATGCGAAAGCGTTTTCAGTCGTTTAAGTGTAGATGACAAAAAGAATTGAAAACCATAGTGTGGACATGGAGCACTTTTAGACGAAAATGCCATTTTCAAATGTATCTGGATTAGCGTACACGTAGCCTTAAACAATAAGCAGGCCCCAGGAAATCTAAGGGCTCCCAATAAATACCTATACGTTCCTATAAATTATCTGTAACAGTTTTCTATAATATTTTGTATGGTGAGGGTCTAACAATTAGGAGGTGTCCCCCACCCCCCAATCATATATCAATAAAGCCATTAAATCAGATGAAGAGTTTATTTACAATTTGTTTTGTTTTAAATTAATTAAAATAAATGTAGATGTTGCATTAAGATAAAATGTAGAAAACAAGATAAGAAACTGACAGCAAAATAAATAAATAAAAATACATATTAGGTATTGCTTAGAGCCCCCAAATCACTAAATCCGCCACTGCTTTTACTTGATTTGGACTCAGTCATTTACTTTGATCCAGCAGTTTTGTTAATGACATGTAGCCTAACTGATCATCCAATGAATGTAGTGCTGTGTGCAATGGAACGCTCAAGGTCTCTAAGCATGACAAAGCACCTAAAAGTAAATACTGTATGTAGTAAATCAGACATTTAATCAAACGGATAAAAGAACATAGCGGTGGCAGACTGACTGGTGACGAGCAGCTAGCACTGCTACAAGATTATTCATAATTAATATTTCCCCCTACTGGATTATTAGCCTATTTAACACTGGAAGCCTCATTTGTAGCAGGCAGGCAGAAATAGAAATAATAAATAAGTAATAATAAGTGAATAAATATTGAAAGGAGCAGCAGGGACTAAATCAGACACTAGGTCTTGTGGTGACTGATTAATTTTTATTATGAATGAATAAATACAATTCTTAAAGTCATTGAAACAGTCGACATTGGCTTGTCTTAGACCTATATCGAATGTTAAATGTTTATTATTATTAATAATGTCAAATAATGTCACTGTGTCAAGCGAAATACTTTATCTAGCTGCTGTTCCTTTTAATGCAATTCTTTCACAACAGGTTAGAGAGAGAGAGAGAGAGAGAGAGAGAGAGAGAGAGAGAGAGAGAGA
>CAIGQW010004173.1:1143544-1157918 GCA_903798125.1 Danio choprae | reverse complement strand
AGAGAGAGAGAGAGAGAGAGAGAGAGAGAGAGAGAGAGAGAGAGAGAGAACAGGTTAAAAAACACATGACGCATGTCGGCCAGCGTCAGTGAGGCATGCGTCATGGCGTCACTTCCCGTACCAATTGGCAGTTGCTGTTGCCGGAGCGCCATGTTAGTTCAAACAAAAGAAACAACTTAAATGCCTTCGTACCAGTTCATAACAGGCTGGAAGACAATGGCGGAGTATAACCTGCTTCTCAGCTTCTCATAAGCCGGAGTTTTTCCACAATGCCTTTGTAAGTATGTCGACGGAGTTTAAAGACAGTGTGTTGAAAAAGCAAACGCGAGGTCCTGGGCCTTATGTCACGAATCGGTCGCAAACACGACACCTCAATCAAAACATTTGAAGCTACCGTAACGTATAGTCGATGGACTAGTTTTCAATGCATTAATTTTGACAGCAAACGTGTCAGGAAGTATTGATAATACGATAAAATAAACCAAAAGCCGTCATATGAAGAGACTAAGCTCATAGTTAGCGCTCCGGCTTGTTTGTATAGACTATACATCTTAAGCATTCAAAGGTGGACGTACTTTGTATATATATATATATGTAACGTTAGATCAGCACGAATTGGTGTGGGTCAGTCACTTTTTATACTAATACCCTTCAACTGAGCATTCAGTTGTAACGTTATGAAACCGGAGGGATTTGAACGCATGGACCTCTACATGCTTTTATTTTTATCTTGACAATGCGCGAGACCTTGGGGGGTAAACGCGAGCGGTGATACATGACGTCACAAACAGTTAAAGTCTGTGTGAAATGAAATGTTACAATGCTTACTTTGCTAGCGCGCATTGTTGTTCTTTAGGTGAACAATCAATCAGTGTTAGTCGATCCACTGAAAAAGAAAATATTGTTTTGCTAATCTTCAGTCAAAGTCTGACCATTTGCTTCCGCTTTTTGGTGTCCTTCACTGTTGACGTCAGTTTGACGGCTTCAGTCACAATGTTCTTAACCACGCCCCTATTAGCGTTAAGGCCCGTTTACACCAAGCACTATAACGATAAATAGATTTGCCCACACCGACGAACGATAATGATATGTTTATTATAAGATTATGCTTTTAATTCGGTATTGTCTCTTGGCTACTAGCACATCTCAACATACTATTGAGCTCGAGCCGCATATTTACTGTCAGTAATCGCAGAATCAGTGTTGTCTGTATCTTTGAATTGCGCGAGCCGTTTAATTTTCGATGGATTCTGACTGGCTGATCACAACGATATCGTTCCTCTCTTTATTGTTGTAGTTGTGCTGTGAACTATGCTGTTCTTTAACACTGTAAACGATTTTTATAACTGTCTTTATCGTTATCTTTATAGTTGTCGTGCCTAGTGTGAACGGGCCTTAAGTTTTCTACGAGGAAATAATGTGCAAAAAAGCCCCTCCCCCCACTCAATATTCTGTTCCAGTGGGCTATTTGCACTGAGTTACTTGTCAGTTGTTCCTTTATAACATCGATAATGTAATTTTAATAAAAATAAAGTCAGTTAAATAGATCTAAGCATTCACTTAGGCAAGCGTAAAGCGAGATGTTACACTGTTTAAAGGCAAGCACCTTAACAAGCAGCAGGCGAGTGCTGAAACTGCATACTGTGGTGAAATAAATGTTCATATTTTAAAGATATTAATGCAGTGCTTCCTGTCCGGTGTGAAAGCCACTTTATATTGTGTCTCAATCATGCACTAAAGATGGCAAACCAGACCTTAAAATAGATTGGAGGAACTACGACGTCACCTTGTAGGCTAATCGGCTGCTAGCATAAAACTGGTTCCCTCGATAAAATCCCTATAGGATTTTCCCATAGGCTTTTCGAAAATTGCAAATAATAAGCTCTGTGTTTAAACACTGTTCATTACACTTACACGTTTTGTTTAATCCTCACACGAATATACAACTTTTAGCACTTTTGGATCTTAAATGCAAACGCAAGAATTGAAGAGCTAACATTAGGCTATAAACAGACTATAGTGCCTTCGGGGCGCTCGCCTGTGACGTCAGCACCACTCTGCTACAGACAACTTTTCAAGATTATTTTTAGAAATATGGTCCATGACAAAGATTTACTCTCTCGGTTTATTATATTATAATCCACGCTAATAGCCAATAGTTTATTTATAATAAACTAATAAATATGCAAAAACACATAGACCTACGTGCCTTTTGGATAGTTTTTTTTTTACGTGTGAAATACATTTTGTTTTGCTTTACGGTTGTTGTAAAAGTTTTAAAACTATGTGTATAAATGTGCCTACATAGTATTATCATGAGACATATTTAAATAAGTGTATCGCTCGCGTGCATAGAGCCCACTTACCTTAGTAACAGACGACAGAAATGAGGCGTGAGGGGCAAGTCTATATGCCTGCAAGTTCCATCATGGATCGAGAACAACATTCAATATTCTTTTTTTTTTGTCACGAAGTACAGCGAAAAGCAGCCCATACAGTCATATATACTATACATTTTAAGGAGGAGTGTAAATATTGCAGTTATGACAGCGTTAAATGTGTTTAGATGAAGAAAAAAACAACAACATTAAATTAAAATGACAGTTAATATGCATTACTGAGAGCAGGAAGGTCTTGACAGTCTTTACAAGTGAAGGCATTATCTACACACAATATGAATTCCCAATTAGAAAAATACTACAAACTATAAAATACTATTTCTAAAAATACTTAAATAACAGACAAATCCAAATACCCAACGCAAGCATGCTGCGTTCCAGACTAGTTCAGCTCGATAATGGCTGTATAATGTCTCCGACACTGCCTGTAGTCACATTTAGCAGCTTGATAGCAACTGTCTTTTTAAAGAAGTGTAACTGATTAAAAAAATAATAATCAAGAGTGTGATGTTACTGATGTGTTTTATGTCGTAGAATAAAACATGAAAGTATGAGTTTGTGGAAGCCATGAACCTTATTTAAGCGATTTAACCGAAATCCCATTAAAAAAATCCATTGACTTTGGGACGAGGGAACCGGATCTGCTAAAATGCTAACTCGCTTCTGGGTTTTTTCATACAAATTGACGGCATAGTTCCTCCACTCTATTGCAATTTATAATGTTTATTATTTAAATTTGCAGAATTCCTAATTAATACTTATAAGCTTGACAAAAAGCTACTATAACGTTGTTCTACTATCACAGAATGTTTATATCAAGCATTTTTTTGTTGTTGATTTATTCACAGTCCAATTACCAGCCAGGTGCAAACTGCCCAGCCGACCCCAAAGCATTATGGGATCACGTCTCCTATCAGCTTGGCACCGCCTAAAGAGGCCGATCTGATTCTCACGCGGAAGCTGACAGAGACTCTCCGACCCTTCGGCGTCTTTGAGGAGGAGCTGGAGCTGCAGCGCAGGTAAATGAGACGCACTTCAGGAAAGACCTGTCTGTGGTTGTTAATCTTGACCAGCTAATTAAAGAGACATTGCTTTCTGGTTGAGAAGCGTGTTACCAACAAGCAGATCGCACTGTTCTGCTCATAGGCATTTCTATATATGTTCATAGTTCTGCTGACAGGGATGAGCAGTGCTGTGTGTACCGAGACGCATATCAAAATGCAAGACATTTAAATGCTTGATTTGTCAGGTGACAGGACACAGATTTGATTGCCGCAGCAACATAATCTAGTTAAAAGTCATTCTACCACTGATACAATTTTAGAGACATTACTTTAAGGTTGAAAAATCGACATAGTGCTGATTTAACTACACACTTGTTACATGTTTCTGTCTTAACAATGAATATGAACAGTGGAGATCAACATATCCATTGCTTTTATTTACTAAACTAAAACCATTTTTTTATTTGCCAAATTTTGCCAAATGTTAAAAGGATTTGAAATATTTAAAAGTAAAGGATTTCCTATTTTACCAGATTATATCAGAAGTTTGCTTAGGGTGCCAACATCTTTTCAAATATATAACATATGATATAATATAACATAACCTAACCTAACCTAATATAATATTATATAATGTAACCTAATACGATATAACATTAAATATCTTAGTCAGTCCTTCAGCAGTAGAAGTTATGCATGTGTAACTTTAAAAAGTAAATAAAAATGTCAGAAGAGGATTTTATGTTTATCAAAAGTTACAGTAAAGACATCTGTAATGTTAGTGTAGGTAATGGAGTGTTTGAGCTTTATGACACTGAGGACCAGGGTAAAAGCTGCAAAAACATGAATAAATTCAATATTTAAACCCCTTAAATGTACGTACAGTGCTCAGCATATACGAGTACACCCCATTTTGAAAATGAATATTTTTATCTATTTCTCAGTGAATATGGGTAATATAAATTGGTGCATTTGAACAAAACAGATTTATTAAACAGATATATTTATTAAAATAATATTTAAGTCACAGAATATATTTAGAAATGGAAAGACAATATATTTAAATTTATGCAAAATATTGCAAAAAAAAATTACAAACTACAACATTTCAACAAAATTGTCTATATTTTTTGTTTCTCTTCATTTTTGCTATTTTTGAGCATTTTATATAATTTTTTTCCCTAACATATAAATTTGGGCTGCTAATTTTTGAACCATTATTGTAAGTTATTTTGTTAGATGAGCTCCAGATTTGGCTTCAGTACTGACTAAACTAATGTATATGCACAAATATAATATTGTAAAGCTTCCTATTGAAAATATTCATTTAAATGAGAGATTTGTGGGGGGTGTACTCGTATATGCTGAGCACTGTATATATTTTTTAAACCTGAACTTATGTTGACACACTATATATAATTTGCATGTATCCACTAACTCACAATTTCCACATGTGGAAACCAAATGTGGGGTGACATTTATGGGGTTAAAATGGAAAAGTTCCTTTAAAATATAATAATGCATTTAACAAAAAAGATATCTAAATAAATTGATGCATCACAGTTCTTTCTATAAGGGTTCTGAATCAGTTCTGTATTCAAATTAGATTGCGATGGTGCGGGCCTGTGTCGACACAAGCTCTAAACTGAAAAATAATAAGCATTGGCACAGGCACAGTATTGATTTTCATGATATATTTTGAGGTATCATTTCGAAGTTCCAGTATTGTAATAACACTAATATCTGTCTACATTTACATTTTCATACACACTCATCTAGGTTTATATATATATATATATATATATATATATATATATATGCATAAACATGGAAATATGCAGCCTGTTAATAATTTAGGTTTTGTCAGATTGTTGTCTAAGGAGTTTTGGTTTTGTGTGTGTGTATTTGCAGAATCCTGGTGCTTGGGAAGTTAAATACATTGGTTAAGTTGTGGATCCGGGAAGTCAGTGAAGCTAAGGTATCTTATTGCACTTTTAATAATAAAACTTTGAACAACCATTCACAAACACAAACTGTTACGTTTCTTCATGTTTAAAGAATATTCCAGCTTCAGTGATTGACAATGTTGGTGGAAAGATCTTCACGTTTGGATCCTACAGGCTTGGAGTTCACACCAAGGGTAAGTTTTCATACAGCAGTGCTTGAGAGATCCATGCGTTTACTTCACATAACCTTTTTTTGTCTGAAATGATATCTCGTTTTCACTTCAATGTAGGTGCTGATATTGATGCCCTCTGTGTCTCACCCCGCCATGTGGAGAGAACAGACTTCTTCTCATCTTTTTATGAGAAATTAAAAGAGCAGGAGGAAGTCAAAGATCTCAGGGTATGATGTATTATATGAATATGTAAATAATGTGTTCTTACTGTATCTGTGAAGCTTACATATTGATCTTTGTTTTGTTTTTTTCCTTCTAGGCGGTGGAGGAAGCTTTTGTTCCTGTGATAAAACTGGCTTTTGATGGAATTGAGGTATTTTAAACATCCATGGATAAGGGATATTTGATTTCAAAATCAAAACGTGCTTCATCTTTTTTTATGTATTTGTTGATAATTTTGTCTAATTTGTTGATATGTTTGTCTCTCAGATTGACATACTATTTGCCAGACTGGCACTACAAACCATTCCAGAGAACCTGGATTTGCGAGATGATGGCTTACTGAAGAACCTTGACATTCGCTGTATCCGGAGTTTGAACGGTAATGAGCCATAATTGATGCTTCTTGTTAGGGCCGGATATTGACAGATTTCATGAGTACATTTTAATTCAGATTGAATATCGATTTGGTTGGAGATGTATCAGCTTTAGTTCACGTCAGTAAGTTGCCTTAAGCTGTATCAAGTAATTTTGTGAACTATACAGGGGAGTCTGTCAATTGTTGCATTGCTGTAATATTATTGGTAAATTGAAATGCTCAGTCGCTTTTATCAATCACTTTTATACACAAACATTTTAATTGCACACATTTTTAATATCAAAATTTTACTTTTTTCTACTTTAATTTATCCAGATTTAATAGTTTCTACTTTTTAATAGTTTCTAATTTAAGCAATACCACAAGACAAACCAATTAAATGACAAACGCTGTTAGGTGTTTTTTTTTTTTTTTTTAAGCAAACACACTGCTAAAGTGTTTCCAGGCAGATCTAGACTGTATTACAGTTCCAACTTACATTGCCATATGATTTCAGTTGGCTTCAACATCCAAAGAACCAAAACCCACAAAGACCCTGACCAAGCAAATTCATATATTAAACAATAGATTAAAAAGAACAGGCTATTTAATACTTTTGGCCTATTTTATAAAAAAAAAATATATATTTTGCTGTATAGAATGTCTCATTAATGAGGTAATAACAGTTTTATTCTTGAAAACATCGTTTTGCTTTTGGTAGAGATTATCCTGATGAACACTGTTGAAAGATGGCTTTTTAGTAACTATTTAAAATTGTATTAAATAATATAAAGTGATTTTTGTAAGAGCTTTTAAATGTAATTCAATACGTTCAAATCAGTTTCTGATTGTTAAAAAAAACACAAAAAAAGCCAATAAAAGAACCACATTTTGAGTCGAGAGGCATCATTTTACCAGCGTTGACAACAAAATGTGCTTGTGTGACGCAAGCCATTGAAATGAATGGGTTTCCTAGCACATCACTTTCTGTGACTGGCAGGGTGTCTGCAAGGTCTTAAAGTGTAAATGTCCTAAATTTCTATATCAAAATCTTACTTTCACTGAAATGTTTTGTTGTAGGGCTTAAATAATTATAAACCGGTCTTATTTTTCCTGTGTCCTGGTAAATCGGGACAACAGCCATCCATCCATTCATTCTCAATAAAGCTTTTAACAAAAGTTTATATATTAACTGTATTTACGAATATGGTTTTAATTTCTTCTTGCATTACATTACTGTACTGAACATTAGTTTAAAAGTTCTTAATGTATTTATAGCTACTTTAGTGAGGACACTGACCTGGACAGATTGGTGTTGTTATTGTTGACTTTCCTTGTTTTGAGACATTATTTAAATAAATGTGGCTGAATGTTTTCAGCAGTCAAATATTCAGTGCATCTCTACTTGAGATCCCAAAACATTGTTTAAATGTTGTATCCGATGACTGCAATGTTAGTGAAATAATTGCTAAATGAATAATTTGTAAAATGTTTTGCACTCTAGTCTACACATAATTGGATACAGACTAAAAGATTGATCTTGGTATGCAAGTATTGATATTAGCTCATCAGAATGAAGTGATTAAAATCGATACTGTCAGCCCAACCCCAAATCTTCTTTACACGTTTGTCATATTTTATCATTGTACATACAGGTTGCAGAGTGACTGATGAGATTCTTCACCTGGTGCCCAACATAGAGAATTTCCGACTGACTCTTAGAGCCATCAAACTGTGGGCCAAACGTGAGTACATTGCTGTCCGTCAGCCCAGTTCTGTTTTGAAACGCTTTACAATTGGTCTGATGTCAAAACAAACTTCACAATGACCTTAAATGACCCGCTGTGTGCGTTGGCATTAGTGCAGTCAAAGAAAAGCAGCTCTTCAGCATTGTGCCTCAGGAGATTCGTTCAGCAAGCATTTGCTGCTTAGCAACTGGTGCACTCATGCGCACTATTTAGTGAATAAACGACATTCATTTTGGCATCTGGCCTTTAGAAATGCTCCATTGTCTGTATGTGAGGATTTAAAATAAGAAAATAAGATGGTCTAATTTCTGAGGTAATTCTGATTAGGTTTACAAGCTGAAATAAAGGAAATGACATCATTGGTACCTCTTACAGGTCACAATATCTACTCCAATATTCTGGGTTTTCTCGGGGGTGTATCGTGGGCAATGCTGGTGGCAAGAACCTGCCAGCTGTACCCCAATGCTGTGGCAGCCACACTGGTCCATAAGTTCTTTTTGGTTTTCTCAAAGTGGTGAGTTCCTTAAACGTTTTGTGACAGAAATAAGTTATTTTCAAATGTCTTAATTTGTCTTCCGTCTGGCTCATATCTTTAGGGAATGGCCAAACCCAGTCCTTCTGAAGCAGCCTGAAGACTGTAACCTCAACCTCCCTGTCTGGGACCCCAGGGTACTTTATTTAACATTTCATTCATTTATCTCCATTTTCTTTTCATTACAAGACTATAGCTGATGAAAATGAGTTTTTCTATGTATTCAGTGTTTTTATTAATATATTTGGTTTTATTTGGCTTTAAAGTCAGGGTGTTCGTGCGGTCTTAAAATGTCTTAAATTTCAAAAACAAAAATGTATTCCTTAAAGTCTTAAATTCACTGAACTGTGGGGTTACAGGTTTTAAATAGTTTAAATGGGTCTTAATTTTTCAATGCCCAAGTAAAACTACCATACATTCACCAACAATGGATCTCAAAAAACCCTTTAACAAAACTCTATTCATAAATATGGTTTAATTATCTTCCTCACAATAACATTTGTAAGTTCTGTATTTATAGATCATATGTGGTGAGGACACTGACCTGGTCAGACTGTACATTTAGTTTCTTATAGCATTTAAAACTTGTCAAAAAAGTTCTATTGAAAAAAAAAAGTGTATGTATGGTTTGCTGGTATTGAGACATTAAGTATTATTCAAGTAATTAGATTTTTTTTTAATGGGGCAAGTAAAAATCCTTAGGGTTTAGTCCTGTAAAAGTCTGAAATTTCATTCATAATAATCTTAAAAAGATCTTTAAAATACATTTAAAAGTCTTTAAAAGTGAAATCAAAATTGTCAATGTTTAATTTGCTAGCGCACATTGTTTTTTTTAATTAGGTGAGCAAGTAATCCATGCAAGTTAATCCACTGAAAAAAGAAAAAAACGTTTTGGTAATCTTCAATCAAAGTCTGACCATTTGTATCTCAATATTCAAAACCACACCCCTCTTATTGTTCATTTGCTATGAGGGAATGATGTGCAAAAAGAAAGCCCCGCCCCCTACCCAATATTCGGTTTCAGATAGATGTTTATCAACATACTAAAATAAAAGTTTCAGCAACTTGCATTTCATGTGGGCTTTAAAGCTGAATGACTCCAAAATGCTTTTAAGGGATAGTTCACCCAAAAATTAAAATGACCTTGAGTTAAAGTGAGTTTCTTTCTTCTGTTGAACACAACAGAGGATATATTGAAGAATGCTGGTTGCTGGTACACATTGACTTCCATATTAGGATAAAGTACAACCAGCATTCTTTAAACTATCTTCTGTTTTGAAGGATGAGTGATTAATGATAGTTCATTTTTGTGTGAACTATCCCTTTAAATCCTTTTTATTGCTAGAATTACAGTAGGAAACAGCACAAGTCACTTAAATATGACTTGACTAAAATGTTCAACCATGTAAAATTCTAGCCATAGTGATTTTTGGAAATTAACGAAACTAACTAATGGAATTGTTGGTAATTGCAGGCTGATGTATATAATTTGTGTGTGCTACTAATATGAGTTATAAAAAAATAAACTGTGTCTGGTGGCGTGGTATACAAAAACAAAAAGGGCACTGATTTGACGACACAAAACATCATAATTTGTATCACTCTATATTTCCCCCCATCTCAGGTAACCCCCAGTGACCGGTACCACCTCATGCCAATCATCACACCAGCTTACCCTCAACAAAACTCCACTTACAATGTTTCAGCCTCCACTCGGGCCATCATGGTGGAAGAGTTCAAGCGGGGTCAGTCTCATTTCTGAAGATCCCTGGGACAGATTCTCATAGAATAAAGGAGCATGCTTTTAAAAAAATTCTACCTGATATTGTTTCAAGCCTGTGTGACCTTTTTCCCAATGGAACACAACATTTTAGAGAACGATCATGTCTAAATCAGGAGAGAGTGGAAGCACCATTTGTGCTGTGTTAATTACTTTCCCTGATGTCATTTCAATCTTTTGAGACCTTGGACATCTTCCGAATACAAATTAAGATATCTTAGATGAAATCCGAGAACTCTCTTATCCTCCAAGTCCAGAAAAGAGACCAAAAAATATTGTCAAAACATTGCATGTCACATTTAAATATGACATAATTCATTCTCAGTCACACTGCTGATGTATTACCTCAGATGTGGCTGTGCTGATTTTCTTTGAAACAGTGGAGTTCACGTGCACAAACATCCAGGGTATAAATTGGTGTGCAGTGCACAGCTTTAGTGAATGAGCTCCCTATACTGACACTGAAGAGAAGAAATTGTTTAATAAAGTCAGTATTTTTGTTTATGTGCGAACACAAGTATTCTTGTAGCTTCCTAATATTCTGATTCAACCAATTAAGACACATGGACTGTTTTTGACAATTTTTTTTGGTATTCTTCTGGACTTTTAATGTCTCAGGGCCATTGCTGTGATGAGAGAGAGCTCTAGGATTTCTTATAAAATGTATGTTCTGAAGATCATAAAAAAGATGTTGGGGGTTTGGAACTACACGAGTATGAGTGATTTACAACAGAATTTTTATTTTTGTATGAACTAATTCTTAAAAGCAGGAATTAGGGTTGTCAAAAGTATCGAATTTGGTACCAATCGGTACTGAAATTTTTAAAAAGTCCATTTCCCGCTAACATTTGGACACGTTCTGAAACACCACTTATTGTGTTCAACATCTGCTCAACAGATACACGGACACTGGAGCATTTCAAAGCCTGATCAGTCGATCTATTAGCGGATCACTCATATGTCAGCTCATGGACAAATCGGCTAATCGACGCAGCTTTGAAATTCTCCAGTGTCCATGTATCTGTGTTTGCGTTTGGTGAAGAATGGTGAAGCAATGACTTTCACAGCCAAATCTATAGAGCAGGTGAAAACAATGGCCACTTTACTTGGAAATTTAATGGAATTTTACTTTTGAAGTATTTTAGTACCGGTTGGTACCGAACTTGATACTTTTGATAACCCTGATAAAACTGTTGTGGTGCCATTTATTTAGTACTCCTAAACAACAACAAACTTGTATGTTCCAAACACCATTTTTTGTGTTTCACTGATTAAAATTAAAGTGCAGGTTTGGAACAATAGCAAAAATGTCGTTTTCGCATGAGAATATTACACTGATATTTCTCTCCACAGTTTGATTCACGTTTCGACTGTTTAACTCCTCGCAGGTCTCGCAATCACGGATGAAATTTTGCAGAATAAAGCAGATTGGTCCAAACTATTTGAAGCACCAAACTTCTTTCAGAAATACAAGTATGTATTAAGCTGCATATCCTGTTGGACACACATGGTGAGAATGAATCATTTCAATAAAGATTTATTTCACAAAACTGCACCCACACGCATTCCTAGCCCATCCACGAGTACCACCTTATGTAATCCGTGTCATCAGTTGGAAATAAACGCAGAATTTTGCCTACCATCAGTTTATTCTTATGGATGGCTTTTTTTGACAATTAAAATGTGTATCAGTCCTGTAGAGCATGCCTGAAATGTTAGTGATAATTTTTTTTGGAGATGCTTAATTTGACTTATTTTTCAAAGGTAGGTATTTAAGTACAAAGTGGTTTTCTATTTAAAAAAAAAAAAAAAAAAAAAAGAAGAAAAAAGTTTGACTGATTTTCTTGTGCTATATTAATTTGTATACAATTCAAAAATAAAATGTTTTAGTTCACAATTCGTACAATGTATTTCTTGTTAGTCTGTGTTTTCATAGTGTTCCTAATTTTGTTTTCAATTTCCGTCAATGTTTAGCATTTAGACTATTTCTGTTCTTTTTGTTCTCTTTTAAGTGTTGTGTGAAGTTAATCGCTATGACTCGAAGTCAAGATTTCAGTCAAAATATATGGAATTCAGACTAAACAAAGACAATTCAACACGTCGTTGTTGTTGTTAATGGTATAATGTTTGTTAACTTCATCCTTGAAGGACACCATTTTATAAGTAAAGATCCGTTGTGTTTGACATTTTCTTTAAAGTTTTAGTGGGTCGATCTTTATATTTAATTTGTATTTTATTGTAATAATTTTATAATAAATGTAGCTCATTGTAATGTTTCGGAAAACCTTTCACATTATGACAAAATCTTCCCACCCACAAGAGGATGCAGCGACTGTATGCAGTTCATTGTGGTAATCCATTTATAATCACTATTATTTCTCTCTTAAAGACAACACAGCTGGTTTCAAACAATGGCTTACATATAATTGGTTTACTGGCTCTCGTTGTATTTATTCCAGACAAGCTAATATGTAATCAAAGTGGGAAAAATGTCCAAACTGTGGTGCTTCGTTAAAAAACCCAACATGTTTTAGTGTGCTATACTTCAAGTTGTGGTCAAATGCAGAATTTGCAGCCCGTTACTTTGGTACTTTGATAAATCTAAGAAAATAATCCACATTAAGCCCATTTTTATTTTTATTTTTTGTAAGTTTATAATTCTAAAAAGAGTTTGTGTATTAGAATGTCTGTTTAAATGACAAGTAAACCATATTGACTGACACTTAGAGGTCAATGTTATGCAGTTTTGCTTTAGATAGTATCTATATATTTCATTTATAAATGCTTTTAAAATATATTCATAAATTTGTATACTGTATGAAACGATGAAAGATTTTTTGTTTAGTCGGATTGAAATAATTGACCACCATAAATTTACTCACTCTGTTTCTAGGCTGATTTTATTTAAATCAATATGCTGTTAAAAAGAGGCATTTTTAGTGTGTGAAATGAAATGTATTTGTGGCTGGATTTGCTATGAGAGTTCCCTGCTGTGTTGAGTGAAGAGATTGTCTGTGGAGAAAGGTGTAACGGGACAGTGTCAGTGTGATGGGGGCAGGACGGCCCTGTAGGCTTTGCCGGGTTTAGTTCAACAGCTCTAGTCTAAAGGATGTAATGGCATTGTTCTGTCTTTTATGTCCCAAGGCATTATATAGTGTTGCTAGCAAGCGCACAGACAGAGAAGCAGCATTTAGAGTGGTGAGTACAGCTCATTTATTCGGCACAGCCCGATGTTCTGCTCATGTCCCCTGCATCTGTCTCCCAAAATGTGCTCGACTAGGACTAAATGTACTGTTTGTCTGACAGGGTTGGCCTTGTGGAATCAAAGATCCGAATCCTCGTGGGAAACCTGGAGAAGAACGAATTCATTACACTCGCCCATGTGAATCCACAGTCATTCCCAGGACCAAAAGAGGGAAATGACAAGTAAGAAACTTGGTTTTAAGGTTCAATTCTCACTATTAAAGGTGCCTTTGTCTTGATATATCTAACCATAGCTTAATAATAAGAGTTCAGTTCATGGAATTTACAATTTACCATGAGCCTCATGTAAATTCTGTGAGTGTGTAATCCCAGTGAAAAACAGGCCAACCAGAACAAAAACGCCAACTCTGATAATCCACACCGGATCATTAATTTGCACGCCCCAACATTTCATAGTGAGATATGACAATGATATTTTTCCCATTGTTTTTAATTTTAGCTTATGTCAAGTTCAGACTGCATGATTTTAGCCCCATTTTTGACTGGTCGACAGGTTTTGAGAAATCCCAGACAAATCAGTGCTCGTTCACATGAGTAACAATCACACAGTGTGAACTATCAAAGAGGCGATCTGAGAGAATCGCAGATGAGTCGCCGACACCCGTGAAATATTTCAGATGCAAAATATCTGGACCTGTCGGTGATTCAAATCATGCTATGTGAAATGTGTTTTGATTGAAAATAACATTGGCGATTACCTACAGCCAATGAGAGAGCAGAATCCACTAGTATGGGTATCTGCAGGCCAGCGGGAGGTTGGGGGAGAAGTTAAAACAAGTCTTTTTTTCGGTCTGCTGATGGAATATACACTAACTTGCGCATTATTCAGTCACAAGACAGGGCCAAACAGTCCAAAACGCAACACTGACCGAAACTAAATCAGCTGATGGAGTATACACTAACTTGCGCATTATTCAGACACAAGATGGCGCCAAACTGTCAAAACGCAAC
>CAIGQW010004173.1:1115047-1143534 GCA_903798125.1 Danio choprae | reverse complement strand
ACTAACCTGTGCATTATTCAGACACAAGATGGCGCCAAACTGTCAAAGTAAAGCTGACCGAAACTAAATCAGCTGATGGAGTATACACTAACTTGCGCATTATTCAGACACAAGATGGCGCCAAACTGTCAAACGCAAAGCTGACAGAAACTAAACAGCTGATAGAGTGTACACTAACTTGCGCATTATTCAGTCACAAGACAGGGTCAAACAGTCCAAAACACAACGCTGACAGAAACTAAATCAGCTAATGGAGTATACACTAACTTGCGCAGTATTAAGACACAAGATGGCGCCAAACTGTCAAAAAAGTAAAGCTGACAGATCTAAAACGGCTGATGGAGTATACGCTAACCTGTGCATTATTCAGACACAAGATGGCGCCAAACTGTCAAAAAAGTAAAGCTGACAGAAACTAAAACAGCTGATGGAGTATACACTAACCTGTGCATTATTCAGACACAAGATGGCGCCAAACTGTCAAAAAAGTAAAGCTGACAGAAACTAAAACAGCTGATGGAGTATACACTAACTTGCGTATTATTCAGTCACAAGATGACGCCAAACAGTTAAAAAACTTGGCAACAGACAAACAGGTGCCTGCGTGTTATGTAGCGATTGTTATCTCAGAATAACATATCTTGGAATGGCGAGATTGACCAATCAGAATTGAGTATTCTAGACAGCCATGTAATAATGTATATTAGCACCCAGTATGTTAATAAAAGGCATCATTTTAATGAATAATTTCGGTACTAAACTTTTGTCCTTGTTTTATTGAGGTTTTACAAAGACTCTATGATCGTCAAAAGGCAAATGAAAGTTTTGACATGCTCTTTCCTGTTTGTGTGCGTGTGTACAGAGAGGAGTTCAGCACAATGTGGGTTATAGGTATTGTGTTCAAAAAAATGGAGGGATCAGAAAATCTTAATGTGGACCTGACGTTTGACATTCAGTCCTTCACAGACACAGGTAATACTGTCGGCATATATAAAGGAAGAGAACGAGTCAACAGTGCTTTTGTTCAGTAGATTTACACTTTGCTTTTGTTTTTGAATGGCTGTAGTTTATCGTCAAGCGATCACTAGTAAAATGTTTGAGCAAGATATGAAAATCACAGCCATGCACGTGAAGAGGAAACAGCTGCATCAACTACTGCCAGAAGTCGCCATTCACAGGAGCAAGAGAAAGGCAAGCCTTCATTTGTCCTTTTGATTTAGCAACTGTTTTTTTTGGGGGGGGGTTATGTTTTGATTTTCAACAGAAGTCTCAATGTCAAATAGTAGTAGTAGTAGCATCTTTTTGAGACTTAAGGAAAATGAGTGTACGTGTCCTTCCTCAAATAATCTTTTTTTTATTATTATTATTATTATTATTATTATTATTATTGTTTTTTAAGCTTGAAAACATTTATATTTTTCTAGTTTTTATTAATTAATTTATTATTATTTTTTTTCTTCCACTAATTTTGTGTCCCAAAGCCCCACTGATTATTTTTATTATACCATTTTAGGATTCTTTCCCTCATGAGTTTGACATGACAATTGAGCAGTGGTTCTCAAAAGTCTTTTTTAAAAGTCTCTTTAAATCTTCATTACGCTGGGGCTTCTGTTGATATTATGATGCTAATAGCGCTTATTGTGCTTTTTTTTATTATTAATAAGTTACACTGGGATTGTGTTTATATGTTTATTTATTAGTTTATTTTAATAAGCTTTGGAAATGATCTGATTTTTGTATTTTAGCTTTTCAAACTTTCTATTTAAATTATTCTTTTCTTCTATTCTTTTATTTTAAATTATATTGAAATAGTTTTAAGTTATCCTGTGTCTGCCATCATTTTTTGGTACAGTGTGACGCACTTAAATTTGTACTCAAGAGTGTAGTTTTATTGAGGCTTTGCCGGGTTTTATTGTAGTTTTATTTATTAAATAATGAGACCTGTCTTGCTCAGTAGTGATATATTGATTTGTTCTTATACATTTATTTATGTTGGTTATCTAGCATTCGTCTGATGGTCTTCGTGCAATGAATGACAGCAATCTGGACCTATCACTTGACAGTGACAACAGCATGTCAGTTCCCTCCCCCACGGGCCCTTCAGCTGCAAAGATGGCCCGAGCCTCCAGCCCTCAGGGGTGATAAGTCAAACTAATCTTTATCTTATATATTTGGGAATGCCTTTACAGAACTTCTTTTTAAATCCTCTCTCTGTCTCTCGCACTTTAGATCTACTGGGACAGCCACAAACACCTCAGAACTGCAGGGAAAAACAGACGCCACAGGCGAAAACACGCTCCTGGCTAGTGGTATGACTTGGGTCTTAACCCTATATAATTTGAAACGTTCAATAATTGCTCCTTTCACACAGATGTATTAATGTAATTAGTGCTGTCTGCATCAAAAATAAACAACATTTGTCTAGTGTATGTATACACATGCATGTATATATTTAAGTAAATGTTTGTTTATATATAAATTATGCCAGGGTGTCTGTGGGGTCTTAAAATATCTTAAACTTCAAAAAGAAAATTTTAAATTCACAGAAATGTTGTCTTGTAGGTCTTAAATCATTTTAAATGGGTCTTATTTTTCTAATCAGGCCAGCACTCATCCAATCACCAACAATACATCTCTATAAAGCCTTTAACAAATAAACAATTCATTAACTAATTTTTTAAGTCTATGTATACAACCAGAGTTTGCTTGTTTTGACATTTGAAATATGTGGCTAAGAAATAACAAAATTAGATTTTCTTTGGAGGAGACCATTAAAAATCTTTTCTGCTGGCCATTAGAAAAAAATGCTTAGTGTTTAACCCTGTATAAGTCTGAAATATTATTCATAATGGTCTTACAAAGGTCTTAAATTTGACTTTGTGAAACCTACAGAAACCCTGTATGCATATGTAATGCTAATTATATGTAAATATTTTTAAAAATTGTCTATATATAGAGTTGAATACAAAGTAATTAGCCTTTTAAATATTTCTCAAGGGATGTTTATTGGATCGAAGACATTTTTTACGTTGTATTTACTATTATATTTTCTTCTGGAGAAAGTCTTTTTCTTTTAGTATGGCTGGAATAAGTTTGGTTTGGTTTAGTTATTGAAACTTATGTTTAAAAACGTTGAAACAAATCTTGCAAACTTCACAAATGCAAACTTCACAGCAGGGCTAATAATTACACTTTTAACTATTCTAATAAATTTGTGTACATGTACTCGCATGCATGCACACACACACACACATGCATATTTACATACAGTTGATGGCAAAATTATTATCCCTCCTGTGAAAAATGTATTATTTTTCCAAATGTTTTAAATATTGTAGTGTTTAATGGAGCATTTTCACAGTATTTCCGATAATATTTTTTCTTCTGGAGAAACTCTTGTATATTTTATTTTAGCTGGAATAAAAGCAGTTTTTAAAATTTTTAAAACCATTTTAAAGTCAATATTATTAGCAATATATATTTTTTAATTGGCCACAGAACAAACCATTTTATATAATGACTTGCCTAATTACCCTAACTTGCCTAATTAACCTAATTAAGCCTTTGAATTGAAGTTTAAGCTGAATACTAGTATCTTAGAAAAAAAATATCTAGTAAAATTAGTTCCTAAAACTATAATGTTTAGAAATGTGTTGAAAAACATATAATACATACATGCACACACACACATACATAATGTCTACAGTCTATATTTATTTTGATGCAAACTTTTTATCACGTTTAATCGCTTGACAGCACTAATTGTTATATTTGTATTTAATTATCATCATCATTATTATTGAAACTACTATTATTTTTAACTCATTTTTATTTTCGGGTCATTGCAGTTGATGGGACCTCCAGCAGCAATGCCTCTAGAAAAGAAGCGGCCCCTCCTCGGCCCACTTCACCCATTCAGTCTGAAAAGAAACCCTCTGAACAGAACCCTCTGCCCAGTCCGTGTTTATCTGCTGAACCTGCCGTTAAGAGACCTGCCTCTGCCCAGGAGAATGAGACATCCAAGAAAGCCAAAGTAGAGGATGTAAGATAAACCTCTCATATAAAAAAAGAGAAGTCGTTTAATAATAAAGGATTCTTTTTTTTAAGATTCCTTGTTACTATTTATTTAACTACTGAGTAATATTAATTAATTACATGTACTTTAGTTTAGTGTTGGAATACGAGTTTGGTTTAGGGTTAGTTGCATGTTATTCATTTTAATTACTATATTAAGTACATAGTGAATGTGCAACAAGGACACCTTAAAATAGTGTCACCAGTAAAATGTTATTTTATTTCAACATTGTGAACAATTTGATATCTCACACACACCTGATTTGTGGGAAAAAAACACATTTATTGTTTTAAAAACCCAAGATGTACAAACAATAGAACAATTTTGTTGTAATTATTTGCATTTAAATGCGAATAATTACAACAAAATTGTTCATTTGTTTGTACATCTTGGTTTTTTTTAAGACAATAAATGTGTTTTTCCACAAGTCACATTTGAATATTGAATTCAGCTCTTACGAATACTTTTAAATATCTAATTAAAATCCTACTCTTCTAGCTATCCACCGCAGAAGCAAAGTCCCTAGTTGAAACTGATGGCCATGTGGCTCCAGCGGTAATGGCAAATTGTTCTTTCTTTTTGTTACCAAAATGACAATTTTTTTTTTCTCCGTCTTGGCTCTCTGAACTTGAAGAGGCAGTTTGTCTGTCATCTTCATCGCTCAGAGTTTCAGTCTCTGTGTCGTGATTGTTGTGTTGTTTTTATCTTAAGCAGATCGTCGAAGTGGATCCTTCAGACGGTGAATTGAAAACAGAGACTGAATTAACGGTAAGCCAGGCATTAAAGAGTGGTGTTTTAATGATTAATAGTGGATATGTGGAAACAGTGATACAATTTCCTGTCATTCTCAGGCGGTGGACACAGCAGAGAAGGTTCCACTTGCTCAGGTAATGGCATGTTCTTGGGGTTAGTTCACCCAAAACCGAAAAAATGTGTTATTAATTACTCACCCTCATGTTGTTTCAATCCCCTGAGACCATCGTTCATCTTCTGAACACAAATTAAGATGAAGTCCTAGGGCTTTCTCATCCTCCATACACAGAAACGGTCCTAAGACGTTCAAACTATAGTTAAAAAAACCAAAACATTACCAGAAAACATCAAAAACAAAAATATGAGCCAAAAAAAGGGTTGTTAAAGTGCATACCGAACACAGAAAGAATTGCGCTATATATCTATTAATTTTAATTCACTATGCAAAGGCCGTTTTTTTGCTGCGTCAACCAAATCACAAGAGCCGTTGTGAACACATGCCGCTGTTAAAGATCAAAATATCGCAATATGCCACTCTACATGCTCACCGGAAAAGCAAAGTGCACTCAAGTTCGGGCTAGCAGTACGTTTTTATGTAGTATACTTGTTTTTGCTGCTTTCCTATAGTGGTACTGTGCTGTCATGGCAACGCCGGTACACTGACACCTCTCGACTCGTTCACTGTGAATAAGATGTGACCCTCCACCACAAAACCAGTCACAAGTGTCCATTTTTGGAAATTGAGAGATTTATTACATCTGAATAAATAAGCTTTCGATAGATGTATTATTTGTTAGGATAGGCCGAGATGAAACTATTTGAACATTGAGAAAATTGCCTTTAAAGTGGTCTAAATTGTTTAGCAGTAAATATTACTAGTCAAAAATGTAATTGTAGGCAGTTTACTAAATAAATTTACGCAATATGATCTTTACTTAATATTTTAATTAATTTATCTAAACGATAAATCAATCTTTTTTTTGGCTCATGGCAAAAGTATACTTGTGCAGCATAAGTGCGTCGCTTCCTTCACCATTTCCGATGCTCTTTGCGCTCATGGTCTCATAGCACCTGTCATTTCTAGACGACCATCGTCTGTTTTTTGTTTTTTTTAGTGGATAACAAACTGACAGAATTGCTGCAGCTCTGATATAAGTTTATTTATGGAGAAAATTAAAAAGCACTGCAGTGTTTGGGTGCTCAGTGTTTGTCTGAGGAAATTAGGCTGTCGTTCTTACTGAAATGTGTATATTCCATAAAAAGTACAAAGCTGATTGGTTAGTCGTAGTCACATGACTGGCGCCATTGTGAAAAGTTCAGATGTTTTGAACTTGGTGTGCCACGTGGCTCCATTGGAAATAACGAACTTGAATGCTCAAAAGATGCAATATGTGAACAGCCCCTAATGGGGTGTTCACACCAGACGTGGCATGCACAAAAAATATCTCGCTGTTCATGCGTAAATATACGCATGAACATTTTGAGTTTACTCGCTTCATTCGTGTGTCAAATTCGCAAGTTTCAAATAGACGTTTCAAGTTTCGTTGCTAACATGGTTTTTATCGAGAGAGTAGTTGTATATGATTTAGGAAGACTGAAAAACAGCGTAGATTCATTCTGCACCGTGTCCACTAGATTCTCTCAGAGGTGCACCCAGCTCTGTGAGTTCATCAACACCTCCAGAAACTGTGCCTGGATGATGTAAGCTTTCAGCGGTGCTTCTGGCCGAGCCCAGTGTGATAAGCTGTTCTCCCCTGTCGCCAGGAGGATTTCACCTCAGGACACCAACAACAGGCTCTACGTCATAATCACGCCCATACTAGAGCAAGCTCCTGATTGGTTAACGCAGTGCGAATGTCTGCTAAAGTTCAGATTTTCCACCTCAAGCGATTCGCGTGTCAAACGTGCAAAACACTCAATTCGCGCCGCCTCATTCGCTCGAATAGTACTGCAGGATGTCTATTCGCATCTTTGCATTGACTTATATTATATGAAAATCACTCGCACTTGACGCTTCAGCCGCATCTGGTGTGAACGCACGATAAGACTGGTGGTTCATCTGTGAAAATGTGGTTATTTTATTGGCATGTGTTTTGCAAAATCAGTTATTTAGTTAAAGTCCACATGAACTGGAAGCTGCGACTGTTTTTTTTTGTTTTTTTTTCGTATTGTGATGCAGTTCCTAGAGAAACGGAATATTAAATGAGAAAACAGTGGGTGTGGCTTGTTTTTTCTGCTGCATGCTGATTGGATGTAGTAAAGTAGGCATTTCATTCAGAAAGATCAGGAAATGGGCTTTAAGTTATTACAACCTAACATCCCCTCCTCCTCCTCCTCACCATTTGTTTGTTGTCAAATCTGACAGTTGGAGGGGTGTGGTTAGGCATGTTAAAAAAATCACGTAATCTGAGAATATAACTGAAAACAAACAGAAAGTGCATTTTCAGATTTCAATTAAAGATTACAAGAGCCTTTTTTTCCCTCGATGACATGCACAGATGAATTGTTCACTGCAAAACTAGCAATATGAGCTAACAAAATCATATGGCTAGTTTTGATTTCATTTATACGTTAAATGTAAAAAGTCCTACAAAAATATATTTAACAAAGTAAATAAACATTACAAATCAGTTTTGGTTTTCGGCCAAGGTCATCCAGAATTTTCGCATTCGGCCCAGAATTTTCATTTCGGTCATCCTCCCTAGTTAGGTTAATTCCCATTAATCTCCAAATTGAATTACTATTTTTTTTCTTCCACAGAAAAATTCCAACGCTGATCTGTCGGACGTTCCGATCCTCCCAAGCAACCCCATCCCTGTGGTCAAGAATTCGATCAAGCTCCGACTCAGCAGGTAGAAGGGGCCCAGTCTCCAGCCCATCTCAATCTCAGGAGGTGAAAATCCCCTGCACACGTGCAACACGGCTCTCCACAAGAGGGCAGCTCTGTTCTTCCACACACACTTCCCTGTTTTCCATATCCCTCTCTTGCGCTAAAACAACAAAAAAACAACAAAAAAAAAAACATTATATCCTCCCCTCAAAAACAAAATCCTCAATGTGATTTAATGTGTTTGTGTGATTTGGTGCACATGCTATCCTTTTGTTTTGACCTGACGCTTCATTTTGTTTTGTTAGTAAATCAACAAAAAGGCTTGTAATTATTATATTCCAGGGCACAGTTGGTCCACTAGAGACCAATCCTGCGTATATTGTACAGAGCTGAAGGTGTTAGATGAGCATGGAGCGTGCTCGGTAGGTGGAGATGCATTCAACTAATCTGACGAGAACGCACAGCGGCGAGGACATCCAGATGATTCTAGCGCACTAATGCAGCTGTAATTTAACCAAATCAGTCCGAGATTAGCGTAAACACCATGGTTTTGCTCCGCCGTCTTAGCAGGGCATTAATTATGGGTGTTATTAGGAGCGGAATAGCTAGTATTCCCCAGCATGCTCTTGATTCGTGCTCTGAGGAGACCAGTGCTGGCCGTTTCATTTTGATCATGTCTACATCATGTATATATTCATTCAGATATAAGAGACGACGATATCCACACTTTCATTTGCTTTAAACAGCTCGGTTTTCTTATATGCTGGGATTTTGTTTCCTAATGTGGAATTTTGGATTGATTTATCGTGATTTCAAATGGCAGATCGAGTTAAACATTGAGCTGATTTAGAAAATTTGGATTTGGAAAAAAAGAAAGAAATGATGGTTTTCCTGGGACAGCAGAGTGATTTTTGTTTATTTTTTTTTGGAATCTGTACAAAGTTTTCTTACTCCCGTGTTTTGTCCTGATGGTCTGTGTTGACTGTATGGTTTGGTGTAAAGCTGCCGCTCCAGCTGTGGTGTCAGCACAGATTCACTCCTGTGAAAATGCCTCCTATGGCCTTGCAATGTTCTTTCAGTTCTTTCATACGCTTATTTGTAAGACAAGGTATTGTACTTTTTCACAAATAAAAGGTCTACATTGTTGCAAAGAGAAATCTGTCTTATTCTTTTTATTTTTTTATTACTTTTAACAGGTACATTTTTACTGTGTGTGTGTGTATTTATATATATATATATATCTCACACACTCACTCACTCACTCACTCACCGGCCACTTTATTAGGTACAACCGGGTTGAACCCACTATTGCCTTCAGAACTGCCTTAATCCTTCGTGGCATAGATTCAACAAGGTACTGGAAATATTCCTCAGAGATTTTGGTCCATATTGCCATGATGGCATCACACAGTTGCTGCACATTTGTTGGCTGCACATCCATGATGCGAATCTCCCGTTCCACCAGATCAAAAAGGTGCTTTATTGGATTGAGATCTGGTGACTGTGGAGGCCATTTGAGTACAGTGAACTCATTGTCATGTTCAACAAACCAGTCTGAGATGATTCGCACTTTATGACATGGCACGTTATCCTGCTGGAAGTAGCCACCAGAAGGTGGGTACACTGTGGTCATAAAGGAATGGACATGGTCAGCAACAATACTCAGGTAGGCTGTGGCGTTGACACAATGCTCAATTGGTACTATTGGGCCCAAAGTGTGCTAAGAAAATATCCCCCACACCAATGCACCACCACAACCAGCCTGAACCGTTGATGCAAGGCAGGATGGATCCATGCTTTCATGGTGTTGACGCCAAATTCTAACCCTACCATTTGAATGTTGCAGCAGAAATTGAGACTCATCAGACCAGGCAACGTTTTTCCAATCTTCTATTCTCCAATTTTGGTAAGCCTGTGCAAATTGTAGCCTCAGTTTCCTGTTCTTAGATGACAGGAGTGGCACCTGGTGTGGTCTTCTGCTGCTGTAGCCCTTGCGCCTCAAGGTTGGACACGTTGTGCGTTCAGAGATGCTCTTCTGCATCCCTCGGTTGTAACGAGTGATTATTTGAGTTGCTGTTGCCTTTCTATCTACAAGGCATTTGCGCCCACAGAGCTGCCGCTCACTGGATATTTTCTCTTTTTCTGACCATTCTCTGTAAACCCTAGAGATGGTTGTGCGTGAAAATCCCAGTAGATCAGCAGTTTCTGAAATACATAGACCAGCCAATCTGGCACCAACAACCATGCCACGTTCAAAGTTACTTAAATCTCCCTTCTTCCCCATTCTGATGCTCGGTTTGCACTACAGCAGGTGGTCTTGACCATGTCTACATGCCTAAATGCATTGAGTTGCTGCCATGTGATTGGCCGATTAGAAATTTGAGTGGTTGGACTTAAATTTAGTTATTTATTATAAAATTGTAATATAGTATTATTATTTTACTATGTTTTTTTTTATTTATTTATTTATTTATTTTTTTTTTACAAATTTGGTTGTAGCATAGTTTTCTCTCAAACCATTATTATTCAGTGCTTTTATTTAAAAAAAATAAATAAATAATAATAATAAAAATAAAATATATATATTAAACCAATTTTTTATCTTTAAGAAAAGAATGTATTTGACAAATTATTAAAAGTTACCAAAATTGCTGTTCGGTCAGTTTTTTTGGGCCAAAAACAATGTATGCTTATGTTATTTAGAATTTTATTAAATATACATTTTGTTTATCAGAATGGTGTGAATTTTAGGGACATTCCATAGGTTTTTCCAAAGTTGGTTTAGTAATCCATGTTTAAAATGAACTGAAATATCCCTGTGGTGAGTTGTTTTAACTTTAATGTTTTTGTTTAAATTTGATAGCATTTATATATTTTCATATTTGTAATGTAATTAATAATTTAATATTTGTAATTAACTCATAGTCTTTTCCTTTCTGAAAGTCAACCTATGCCTTATCACAGCTGTGCACTGAAAAAAAAGGTGTAAAATTACAGACCAACTACTGAATAAAACAAATTCATTCACAATTATATTTCTAAGTGTTTCCCACTTGACCAGTGTTAACTTTGGAGGCAAAATTTACTCACACATTTGTGCTGGTGCTCATTACAGTGTAATTACACAAATGAGTACTTAGGAATATTAATCAGCAACATGTACTTACTGCAGATCTAGGGTTTGGGTTTGGTTTAGCAGCTTGTAATTACACATTATTTAGCGTCATTACTAAAACCAAAAGTCCTGAAAAGGCTAGTGTATACTTAACCGTTTATCCCGATGTCCTCCAGAATGTTTCTTTTAATACTCAGTCACCTAAATCTTACTGATCCACATCAATTTTGTCAATACTTTTTAATTTGTTTATTATAATTTAATTTGTAATCATGAACGTGTTTTTATTTGGTATTTAGTAAAGAACATTTTAACAGTGTTTTATGGTGCAAAATTAATTAAAACAAAACAAATTAGGACCATAGAAAGAAAATACACTTTGTGCGGTATTTACCTTATTTTGCAATACGGAAGTGTGCTCATTTTTTGCGATTTCTTCATTTTCTTTTCGGCGTAGTCCCTTTATCAATCTGGGGTCGCCACAGCGGAACGAACTGCCGACCCATCCAGCATATGCTTTACGCAGCGGATGCCCTTCCAGCTGCAACCCATCACTGGGAAACATCCACACACACCCATTCACACACATACACTACGGACAATTTAGCTTACCCAATTCACCTATAGCGCATGTCTTTGGACTTGTGGGGTAAACCGGAGCACCCGGAGGAAACCCACGCAAACACGGGGAGAACATGCAAACTCCACACAGAAACGCCAACTGACCCAGCCGAGGCTCGAAAAGGCGACCTTCTTGCTGTGAGGCGATTGTGCAACCCACTGCGCCACCGTGCTGCCCCGATTTAGTTTCAGAACTTCCAATTCAGTCGCCCATTGTAGAAATGACTAGGAATAATAAATGGCAGAAAAGGGTCTTGCTCTACAAACAAGTGTGGTCATGACTATACGGACAAAGTAGAACAATATAATAAGAAAATATCAATTTGCAACAAAGCAACAGCATAACGAGACATTTTTAATGTCTAAAAAGTGAATAATTGAAGTCTCGAGGCAATTCCAATGGCTGCGCCCGCTCGTATGTCGAGAATACGGTCAATAAAAACAATGGAAACCTACAGAATATCCCCACAAATCCACAGTCTTTCAAACGGTCGGTCTGCAATTTCATGCCAGAACCAAAGCTAAATTTGAAAGCACCACAGCTTTTGCACTCATCAAGAGTTCAGATTATTGATGTTTTTTTTGATTGTTGACACTTTAAACTGGCATTGGTTACGGAATTTTAGCATTGAATAACTGACGTCACCTTTTAACGTTACTAGCATGTCAGTGCGAACCGACTCAAATGTCTTCACTGGATTTATTTTACCAAGTAGTTTTAAAAATGGGTGCTTGTACTTGAGTACATTTTTAGTGCTGTATCTGTACTTTTACTCCACTATTTTCCTTCAACCTGCAGTCACTATTTTATTTTATTCTTGTTTATTGGGATTGGCTAAAGTAGTCAAATCTGTCCTGCGAGTCCAGTCCAATCAAATAATAATATTGCATCATAATGAACAATTTCAAGACATGCTTTGAAAGTGTCCAAGAAGATGTTGAAAATCTTTACACGCAATGATCCAGAGACCGTTTAGACTGCATGTCACTGATGAGAAGATGACGGATGTTTACTGTATGAGGACTGAAATCGTCAAATGGCCTTAAACAAGAACTAAATGCACTACAGAATATGTTACGTTTACACACACGTGCACAAATTGCATGTAAACGCAACAGCATTTCACAGCTTAATGCTAAGAGTACTTAATTAAATTCAATTCAAGTGTATTTATATAGCGCTTTTTACAATGTAGATTGTCAAAGCAGCTTAACAAGTTCTAGTAAAGTCCAGATTTCAGAGTTTAGTTCAGTTCAGTGTGGTTTAAGTTTCACTGCTTAAAGTTCAAACACTGAAGAGCAAATCCACCGAAGCGCAGCTCCACAAGTCCCAATCCGAGCAGGCCAGTGGCAACAGTGGCGAGGAAAAAACTTCACCAATTGACGAAGTGAAGGAAAAAAAACCTCGAGAGAAACCAGGCTATGTTAGGCACGGTCATTTTTCTTCTGGCCAAACTTCCTATGTGGAGCTGCAGTCTAGGCGCCGGGGCTGGAGAAGCTGGACATCCATCGTGGAAGCTGCAGGTGAGGGTAGGGCACCAGCGGGAGGTAAGGCTGGCCCACAGGATCAAGCGTAGACTTGTTCGTCACTGTAGCCTTTCAGGAATCAGTCTCATGCACTCCATTCCTCCATGGCCACCACGGTATCAGCTCGGGATACGGCCTGGTCCAGGATACCTTCGGATCATCTCTTCACAGGTCTAGGATCGCATCGATGGCGCTGCAAATCTGTAGGGACCTCGGGATGAGTATCCCCAGGTGGAAATAGAAAATAAAGAATACTCTTAATACTCTTGAGTACTTTTAAAAGGGCTACTTTTTACTCACACTTTGAGTAATATTTGCAACAGATACTTTTACTCGCACTACATTTTTAAGCAAGTAATGGTACTTGAGTGATTTTTCAGTACTTTTTTCACCACTGGCTGTTGCCCAACCGTTGAGTTAAAAGTGTTATGTAAGTTTATTTGAAAAAAAAAAGTGTTTGGCCATATTTGTCCCAACATTGATTTGACAACCCAGCATTTTTGTTTTACAGTCTAGTTGATGATTGGTATAGTGGCTGGGTTTTTTTTTGACTGATTTTGTGCTAGCCAGCAGTTCAGTAAACTGTTCATTAAAATGTTCAACCGATTTATTTATTTATTTATTATTATTATTATATATTTTTTTTCCCATTTATTATCCCAGTGACACATTTGAATTGGTTCAGATGTCGTTGATTGATCGTCGTCATTAAGGTCAACTGGGTGTGATGTTGTTTTACCAGTACAAATAGAAAATGGCTGTAATTCTCAATCATTGTGGTGTATTTGTGGTTGCCTGTATTTTTGAACCATATAAATGAGTATAAATCATCTCAACCTGCTGAATTGGATATAGTTTGATGTGAAGACCTTGGAAGTTACACGTTTTGTGTCCAACAGAATCTACGTTTTAGTTTTTTCTCCCCGAAGTAATTATTCAGAATAGATTTAGTTTGTGGTCTTGGCAAGAAGTTAGGGAGAGGGAAATACTTTCCATAAATATTTCTTTTGACATCCAAGATTTGTGGTGCAAACTTAGACCTCTTTTAAGTTTATGTCATAAACATTTCTGCATTTTCCAGGAACGTTAAATCCAGAAACATGTTTTTAAACATCTTAAACATTATTATAGTAACACACTAACCTAAAAAAAAACCCTAAAAATGCAGATAATGGTAAGTAAAAGTCTTCACTATACCAGCACAGAACATCACTGGACAATGAAATGTAATGCTGAATATATCAATTAATACAAATTCAAGAAGAAAAAAAACAACATTAATTACTTAAACTATAAAGCTGTTCAGTTTTAAAAAATACTAATAAATCATAAATCATTCATACATTTTTAGGGCAGTTTGAATGTGGCTGTTAGGCTAGCTCAGCCAGAATCTTAATCTACTTTACTTTTAACTTTAGTTTAGAACACACACACACAAGATACATGTTAACCAAAGAGTTAATTCTACTGTATAGAACAAAAAGACAGTCAATAAGGCAATAAAACCATAAATATTATTTTTGAAAAATGCCATTTTAGCTGTACTGTATTGTATTATCTCTTTTTAGATAGAAAATGTAGCCAAGTCAATTTAAGCTCAGGACATCAAAGAACTAGTAGTGATGAAAACTGAGATCAAAAAAATCTGTGCGTGAACACACCAAACGAACAACAGCCGACTGAACTGAGAATGTACAGGAGTTCGACAATGAAACCAAAACATTTGGAGTTGGAGGTTTCATGGCTAAATTGAACATTCCACCAGTAATAGCAGAGTGTGAAGGTTTAATTAGCAGAGTAATAGCACAGTTTTGCTTAAAATATTGCAATGCACACAACATTATGGGTGACCTATCAGAGGACAAATTGTCGGGCGTCACGCTGGCACATCTGTGACCAAGACAGCAAGTCTTTATGATGTCTTTATAATGTCAGCATACCACCAAGAAGAGGAACCACATCCAACAGAAGTAACTGTGGATGCAAGAGGAAGCTGTCTAAAGGGGATGTCCGGTTGATAACCCGGATATTATCCAAGAACATAAAACCCGAGCTGCACAACTCAGTGCAGAATTAAATGTGCATCTCAAGTCTTCCACCAAAACTGTTCATCGGGAGCTCCACACACTGTAAAAACTGTTACTTAGATTAAACTCAAAAAAATTAAGGCAACATTTTCCAACTACTTTTTGTAAGTTTAGCAAACTTCTTGTTTTTTTGATTTGGTAAAAATCAATATTATTAATTTTACTCTATGCTAAAAAATTAAGTTGAGTCTACAATATAAAGCAAAACATTTGAGTTTAACCATTGTGACAAAGATCAGTATATTGACCAAATAATACTTAATTAAATTAAGTAACATTTAAAATAATATTTCTTATATTTATATATTTATAAAATAATATTTAAGAAAATATTTCTTCAATCCAATTGAAATAATTAGTTAGCATTGCCATAACTTTACTTAAGAAGAAAAGAGAGGTATTCATTTCCATTGTTTATTACTCCATAACACTTGCCATATACAAACAACTGGGTGCACTAAGTTTCTATAATTAATTTTAATGTTGTAAACATTTTAACATTAAAAATTACAGAAACTTCTAACCTCATCTTTAAGTGCAGCATAGAACACCTTTAAAGTGCAAAATGTCTTAACACTGACATTAAAATACAGTGACTCTTGACCTGAGCAATTTACATAAACGAACTGACTTTAGTGCACTACAGTATATCTTCGCATGTACTAATACTTATTAAACTAATACAAGAACATGTTTGAAGTACAGTCAGTGCTATATTCCAATAAAACATTTGACATTAAAATAAAATAAAGGGCCTCTAACCTCAGCATTTGACATAACAAAACAAACTTTAGCACATCAAGTGCCCAAAAGCTGCAGACTTATCCAGGAACTGAAAAAGTGTGTTCTTGACTACCACGTTGCTCCAAGTTAAACTGCCCATCAAACAAGAGTGACAGAAACAGAACCTCTGAGCTGCAGCCAATTAACAATTAAACATTCACAACAATCTTCTGGAAAATTTAACAAAAACACAAGATTGCCATTTAGTGTGAGGCTGGCATTTGACCAACTAACTCAGATGTTTGTTTTTGAGTGTCATGAATTAGGAGGAAGGCTTTGGGTGCAGTGTGTCTAGTCCCACAAAAGGTCTTTGGAACACCTCAAATGTTTTGCAGAGTTGTGGTGGATACTGCAGGTTCAGAGCATATGTCGTCCCCAGAAGCAGGCAACATGCCCTGGCCAGATTTCCAAGATCAGTAAGCACTGGGATTCCCTCAATGATGATGCCCACCGCATCTGGTTCACAGCAGACGTATATCTGAATATTGCGCATTTTCAAGTCCTCATGGACACTGCTCTCAGTTTTTCCCTGTATGACAATAAACAGAACAATAAGTGGCAAAACTGAAAATGCAGGTGAAAAATATGACAGTATTTTTTAAATCAAGTCTACAAGCAACTGGAAGACTAAAAGGTTAATCTTGTTCTGTGGACAATGTGAAACGTATTGTTCTCTGATGAGTCCACCTTTGATGAGTCTCCCCCCCCCCCCCCCCCTCTTAATTAAATAAATTAAGAAAAGCATTAATAAGTACTTCATATGCTTTATACATTTTGTCACTGAAAGCCATGTTCTCTGGTGTAAGACTATATGATCATTTTAAATCAACAATTCCAGAACTTTAATTAGTTGATGGACCCCATTCAAGATCAGGTGACCAAAGCCCATGACATGCACGTGGTCTTTTTGTTTCATTTTATTTATTTTGACATATAGGTACATTTTTTGGAAGCCACTATACACCCATTTATTCAAAATGCCCAACAAGTTCGACAAGTCATGGAGAAATAAAAAATATTACTCATAATTTCATATATATATTCATTCATTCATTCATTTTCATTTCGGCTTAGTCCCTTTATTAATCTGGGGTCGCCACAGCAGAATGAACCGCCAACTTATCCAGTATATGTTTTACGCAGCGGATGCCCTTCCGGCTGCAACCCATCTCTGGGAAACATCCATACACACTCATACACTACGGACAATTTAGCTTACCCAATTCACCTATACCGCATGTCTTTGGACTGTGGGGGAAACCGGAGCACCCGGAGGAAACCCAAGCCAACACGGGGAGAACATGCAAACTTCACACAGAAACGCCAACTGACCCAGCCGAGGCTCGAAACAGCGACCTTCTTGCAGAGCAAATCCACCGAAGCGCAGCTCCACAAGTCCCGATCCGAGCAAGCCAGTGGCAACAGTGGCGAGGAAAAAAAACTTCACCAATTGACGAAGTGAAGGGGAAAAAAAACCTTGAGAGAAACCAGGCTCTGTTGGGCACGATCATTATTCTTCTGACCAAACTTCCTGTGTGGAGCTGCAGTCTAGGCGCCGGGGCTGGAGAAGCTGGACGTCCATCGTGGAAGCTGCAGGTACAACACTATATAAACACTGTAAATAATGCTGGCTTCCACACAATTCCTTCATGTTGTGCCAAAATAAATCAATTAAGTTAACTTAATCGTTTTTACAAATCTAAGTGGATAGAACATAAAACAATTAAATTGTTCGCCCCAAAAATCTTCAGAATTGTGTTGTTTCATTAATTTTCCTTCGTCCCTTTATTCATCAGGAGTCACCACAGCGGAATGAACCGCCAACCTATCCTGCATATGTTTTACACAGCGGATGCCCTTCCAGCTGCAACCCAGTACTGGGAAACATCCATACACACTCATTCACACACATACACTACGGACAATTTAGCTTATTAAATTCACCTATAGCGCGTGTCTTTGGACTGTGGGGGAAACCGGAGCACCCTGTGGAAACCCACGCCAACACGGGGAGAACATGCAAACTCCACACAGAAATACCCAGCTGGAACTCGAACCAGCGACCTTCTTGCTGTGGGGCGACAGTGCTAAACACTGAGCCACCGTGTCGCCCCTTGTGTTGTTTCAACCCATTTTAAAGAAGTAGTTTGAACAAGCAAGTGAACAAGTGTCCAAAAATGAAGATAAATCACTCTCACGCTATATACTTAAGGGTTGTTCCTTAATTTTTGCTGTCACACCATAGGACATTTTTACAGTACAGTTCAGTAAAAGGTTCACAAAAAGCATAAAAAAAGTTAGTGACCCCTTATATTTTCTCAAACCTCAGACACTACATAAATATATATATATATAAATAAAATAATGGTGTTTAACTAAATAAAAAAGCATTTTACTGCCTATTTGTCTACATTTAACAGATGGATTAACTCATCCATGTATATGTGCAGTCCTTTTGGAGCTCTGAAGAGTTTGTTATGAGGCTCAGTAACTCGACGCTTCACTTTGTCTGTTGCTTGCGGTTTTGTTTTTTCCCCTTCTCCAGAAAGAGTGTCTGTCTGTTAGCGCTCTCTTCTTCACTGACGGCTCCGGCGCAGGTGATAAAAGCCTAACCTTCACGTTAATGAAGTACTCACGCTAAAACATTGCTGCGTTCAAAGTGCGATGCCATGTTCATGAAATGAAAGGGCTGTCTGTCTGTCTCATTCACATCAAAACCTTCAGAAGTTAAAAACACATTGTACCATTTCACCGAGACATCCAGGCTTTAATGAGAGCAAAGCACTATGGGTAGAGGAAGGGCTCGTTTCATTAAGTTGCTCCGACAAAGGCCTAGATAGAGATGTTTTCTCATATTTAGACCAAACTTTTGTTGCTCGTTAAGTGCATGTTATCATAAATCTCGCTGAAACTAAATATATAGTCGTGACTGAACCGGATCACACGCTGTGCATGTACTGTTTGTATCTGTAAGCTCAAGACTTTAAAGAAATAAAGTTCAGGCTTGAACACATCGCTTATCGTCGTTTTTTTTTTACTTCTTCTGTTGAACACAAAAGCAATAAGTAAGACTCGTTCTTTCACAGAAGATGGGAAGAAAGCTGGAACAAAATAAGGTGAGTCACATACGGTGTTTTCACTTATGCCACGATTTGGTCAGTTACCTGTATGCGTCGACATTATGGAGATACTCGGATGTAAACACAATGTATTGTGCAATTATCTACTACTGAATACACTGTTCTGCTTGTTTGTGCTGTTTAAACAATGAAAAAAAAAATGTGGAAGCTGCTAAACCATATACACCATTTTGAGGGATGTAAACAACACAAACAATGGTCCCAACGTATTTCCTGTTTTACATTTTTAATTTCTATAGCTTCCGGGAATCCAAAAAAAGCCACATATTGATAAATAATGTTATAATAGCTGTTTTAACATTAAGTTAAGATTGAATTGCCTCTTGTTACAGTTATGAAATAGTTTGATAACAAGCAGGAAATGTTTATGGGCCAATGACATGACCACACTGAAATGGTCGATAGACCACACTGACAACAAACTGACAATGTTTTGACACCTTTTTAACTTTATACTTATATATTATAGTCTATATACTACTATTATTTTTGAAGTTTTCAGCTGCAGTAACCAGCTAAATATTCAGGTTTTGTTCAGTTCAATGCCATTGTTTGTTTTTTTGCTCATAGCCGATTGTGAAAACACTGTATTAGGTATGTTATTTTGTTGTATTAATAACAACATAAAACATAAAAATGGCTCGAGTCATATATCCCTGCTGGAAAAAAGCTTAAGTCTAAGCTGGTCGGCTAGTTTTCAGCTGGTTGACCAGGCTAGTTGTAAAGGTTTTGGTTTTAGACCTTGGCTGGTGTTAGTCAATCTGGGAGACCAGCTGCAATGGCTGGTCTTAGCTGGACATAGGTGGTTTTGGCTTGTCTCTCAGCCTGGCTAGGTTAGTTAAGTTGGTTTTATGTGGTCATTCCAGCAGGTCTTCCTTAAGACCAGCATGGTCGATTAGCTAAAACTAGCCAAGCTGTTTTTTTTTCAGCAGGGATGGATACATAAAAATATATCTCGTTATGGATTATTCTGAAATTAAATTTTCATAATAATTTGCGTACTCCCGTCTCATCCAAGATGTTAATCTCTTACTACATTTGAAAAGGAATTTCGGTTATTGAGGGGGAAAAAATCCAGGATTTTTCTCCATTGTGGATTTAAGTCTAAACCTTTACACGATGCCAGCGGAGGTATAAGGCTCTTACTTAGCAAAAATATCTATCAAAGAATTGGTAAATTACCCGCAAATGTTCACTTTGGAAGTGAATTAATCCTTTAAATATCAAATCAGTGTGCGGCAACTACCGCAGATTACCGGCAGATGTCGCTGTTGTTTTCATTGTCACTTCTCTTGAAAAACCGCCTTTACGTCTTCAGGCAAAGCGACCTTTTTATGTTCACATGGCATTCAAAAGAAAAAGAAATGGCCTAACTTTTATTGAATTGAGACAATGTTCACAACCATTCCCAATACTACCAAAAAACGACAAGAGGTTTGGTTTATGAGAGGTTTTCTGTTAGTGACAACACGCACCTGCTAAGTGCTGGATATTATTTAAAAATGCCATGCAAATTGGTCTTTGTTAGACGCTGATGAGGAAACATTTGAATAACAATATCCTGAGTACGGTGACGTCTGCTCTTCAGGTGTTTCTGAGCATTGCTGAGGCTTGATGAGAAAGTGTAATTAGAGTTCTTGGCTTGGACACACAATGCGGTCTGTAAAGCACCACAGAAACACCGTTAACCAAACCCCCATGCACTGTTTCTGCTTTCAGAGTTCGTCAGTTACAAATGAGATGTGTGTGTGTGTGTCAAGTATTACTGCATTGATTATAAAGCATAAAATGACTGGGCGGTGTCGTTTTGATTTGATATTATTTTAATACTGTAGATGTTCATATGCTGTTGTTGTCTGCATAAAGTAGCTAAAACCATTAAAAGATAGAACTGATATTTACTTTTTACTCATGAGAAAGTCCCAATTAAAACACTGATGGTTTTCTCTTTATTCCCCCCCCAGATTTTAACAGATGTTGCCATTCCCTCAGTTTATTAAAACATAATCCAGGTGTTTCTTTATTTATTCCCTTCTCTAATTGAAAAGCTTCAAAACACATTTCTTGTAAATGATGTTAGAATAGTAATCAGTTTAAGAGGCTTTTTTTTATTTCCGTGGAATCTGGCATATTTTCTTTAGAATTTTTCATGTTCTTTTTTGACAGAGTGGGCGACATGGTGGCTCAGGGGTTAGCACTGTCGCCCCACAGCAAGAAGGTCGCTGGTTCGAGTCCCGGCTGGGTCAGTTGGTGTTTCTGTGTGGAGTTGGCATGTTCTCCCTGTGTTGGCGTGGGTTTCCTCCTAGTGCTCCGGTTTCCCCCACAGTCCAAAGACATGCGCTATAGGTGAATTGAATAAACTAAATGTGTGTGTGTGTGTGTGTGTGTGTGTGTGAATGAGTGTATATCGATGTTTTCCAGTGCTGTGTTGCGGCTGAAAGGGCATCCGCTGTGTAAAATATGTGCTGGATAAGTTGGCGGTTCATTCCGCTGTGGCTGTGGCGATGAATAAAGGAACTAAGCTGAAGGAAAATGAATGAATTAAGTGACAGTAAGTGGTAATTTTTGTGGACATCAATGGATTTGATGAATCCTGTGAAATTTTGTGCCAATAATTGTTTTTTCTGGTGTGTTTTTTTTTTGTTTCCGCTGTGTAAATATATATATTTTTCAGATTTTTATTATAATTTATTATTTATTTGTCACCTGAATGACTTTGGCATTATGATTTAAAGATGTCATGCAGGTAAACAAATAAAACTATTCATCTTAATTTAAAATTTTATTCAAATTTATGGTTTCATTTTCATTATCACAAACCTTCACCGTTATTTAACTTACACAAAAGGTACTATGTAACAGAAATGACCCACCTCCACAACCCCCTTTTTTTTTTGTCCCCCACCCTTTTAACTGCCCAGCCCAATGCCCTCTGGTCCCATTCTACTCCCAGCTCAAAGGGCTAATTAGTGGCTGAATATGCAAATAAGCACAGCTGCCAAAGTGTGGCAATTTTTTCCCCCTGAAATGAGTCAGGAGTTCAAATGGAACCTTGGTTTAGGGCTGAAATGGCTTAAAATAATAATAATAATAATTCTTATGAAAACTAAAGAAAAATGCAATGGAGATAGTCAGGTTTTCTCAAATATTAAACATTGTCCCACTTTATGGTGTAAAATTAAATTGTTACTCGCTTAAATTATTAAGTTGAACCAATTTAACTGTACAAGACATCTCAATTTACATCAATTAAGCTGACTTTAAAATTTGTTTAACTTGGAAAATTAAGTTGAAACAAATAAATTACTAATATAAGTGACTTTTATCATATAACGTTTTTTACAGTCTACTATGTTGCCTTCAGAACCACCTTTATGTTTCATGGCATAAATTAAACTACACTGAAAAAAATTGACATATTCATGACAATTTTCACTTTTTTATTTTAATCCGTTAATCAGGTTTCAACCATTTATTTTTGAGTTGTACAAAATTGAACTTAATATTTATTTTTGCCAGTTGACTGATGTAAGTTGAGATGGCTAGAAAAGTTCAGTTGATTTAAAGGGCACCTATTTTAACCCTTTTTCAAGATTTAAGATAAGTCTTTTGTGTCTTCAGAATTTATCTGTAATGTTTCAGCTCAAAACACCCATCATATTATTTATTATAGCTTTAAGAATATTGGGATTTTCTGCTCTAAACACAATGTAGCTTTTTTTGTTGCCTGTGCCTTTAATGCTAGTACTCCCCGCCCACCGTTCCCACGTGCCTGTCAGAGTGTGAATCTCCGCCTCGCATGCTCAATCTCCGCCTCAGCTGCTTCAGATAAACAGCTCAGTGACAGACATGAAGGAAACACATCTACATCATATAACTCAGGATATCTGGACAAAGACCCAATGAGCACAGCCTCTGCCATAACGGTAAAAAAAAACAGTTTTGCCTGCAACAGTTGCCCCGCCTCAAAGCTCTTCTGATTGGTCAACTGCTTTTGGACCTGACAGTGATGAGCGTCACTGCATGTGAAAGTGGTTGTTGCTACAATATACAGCTGTGGCTGGAATTTAAGAAGAATTATTTATATTGTTTATTAAATTACCCATGAATTGTATTTTATTAAGATCTACCCTTACCCCCAAACCCAACCCACAGTAATGTAAAAACAGCAATTATTGTTGTACAGTGTCACAAAATTATGCTATATTGATGTAAGTATCCGCAGGTGTATCCCCTCTAGACTTTACCTGTGAAAGTTGAAGATCTTTCCAGTTGTCACGGGGTCTAAAAAATGCAGCGCTTGAAAAGATATGAGACACGAGCGTAATGGTCAAACATGTCCATCAAGCAGATGGTTCGATTGAAAAACAATTGGAAAGTAGCATGTTGCAAAGGACAAACTTACATGTTTTTACCCAAACTCACCTCATAACTACAGTCGAGTATTTTATAATGAATCCTTCTGTGAGACTGTTCTTGAGTATTCTCTGGGTAAAAACACAAGCCCGTTTTGTGCAACAGGCCTCTGTCCTCCAGTTCGCCATGCAAATAAATACCGTAAGATATTGACACCTGAATCATTGTAGACTCGTTCTTGAAACTCTGCCTGGCCGACTGTCGATTACACTTGATTAAAGGGTGGAGTGAACACGAAGAATCAATACGGCGGACAGCTCAGTGAATCAGACTACACAGTCAATTAACCAGCTGCTGAACATCAGCGCCAGGGAGCTGATCTGGGATCAGTTCATCCACGCGTCGGGCCACAGAAGGGAAAAAAGTCTCAAGCCTCTTGTCGCCTTTTTTTCAAATTTCTCTGGCTGGATAATAAAGGTTAATAACAGTCCTTTCAGTGTCATATTTGACACGAGCAGTCATTGCAGTAATTACAATCATTACAGCCGAAGGATGTCGTCTTATCCCTCTTAAACATAGAGCGCTCCAGAAAATCAATTATTCAATCAAGGGGCACCCCTGCTTCACTCTATTCAATAGTGGCTGAAAGTAGTTGGTTCACTTGATTTCAGGTCCGGAGAGAATAAGTCTGACTGCAGAGACCTTTAATTTCCCACGTTCAATGGAATGTTAACTTTCTTCACACGATCAGTGAACAGGAAGTTCTGTGGGATTCAGCGGGTTAGCGAGTTAGCCTGGTAGAGAGATGTCAGACAAGTTACACTTTCTTGCACACATCCCTCTCTCTCTGTCCTCTAATGCATGCTGGGATTGTCAGGATGTAATTTAAGTGCATAGGCACAAAGGCCAAATGCCAGACAGACAATGGCGATGTGCTCCGCTTTAAATGTAGCCGCTCTCGCTTCGTTTGGGGTGTGTAATTAGGATCAGTGTTACAGAAAAAGACTCAAAAAAATCACAATGTGCTTCAGACACAGGAAGAACGATCAGGGCAAATGAATGGATCTGAAGGTACAAGGCTAGTGTCACAGATAATACCATCACGCCAGGTTTAAAGTGGTAGTAGTGTGGTAAAAGCAGTGACGCATATCTAGTCAAAAGTCCTGCACATTTGAATATAGTCGGTCAAACAAGTGAATTACACTAGAGGTTGTCATAGGAACGCCATATCTTCATGATCTGACAGCACATTCTCATTTACATTATACAGTACATCAAGCAAACACACAATCATGTAACATGAACATCTCATGTCTGTGGAAGAACAAGGGCAGATGCATTCATTCATTCATTTTATTTTTGGTTTAGTCCCTTTATTAATCTGGGGTCGCCACAGCAGAATGAACCGCCAACTTATCCAGCATATGTTTTACGCAGCGGATGCCCTTCCAGCTGCAACCCATCTCTGGGAAACATCCACACACACTCATTCACACACATACACTACGGACAATTTAGCCTACCCAATTCACCTGTACCACATGTTTTTGGACTGTGGGGGAAACCGGAGCACCCGGAGGAAACCCACGCAAACACGGAGACAACATGCAAACTCCACACAGAAATGCCAACTGACCCAACTGAGCCACTTAGATATCACTTTTGCCTTATGGCACGGTGCTTCATTGTGCTGTAAAATCCATTGTTCTTCCCCAAACTGTTGTTGGATTGTTGGAAGAAGTTGCTGTTGGAGGGTGTTTTGGTACCGTTCTTTATTCATGGCTGTGTTTTTGGGCCAAAATTGTGAGTGAGCCCACTCCCTTGGATGAGAAGCAACCCCACACATGAATGGTCTCAGGATGCTTTACTGTTGGCATGGCACAGGACTGATGGTAGCACTCACCTTTTCTTCTCCAGACAAACCTTTTTCCAGATGCCCCAAACAATCGGAAATGGGTTTCATCGGAGAATATGACTTTGCCCCAGTCCTCAGCAGTCCATTCGCCATACTTTTTGCAGAAGATCAATCTGTCCCTGATGTTTCTTTTGGAGAGAAGTGGCTTCTTTGCTGCCCTTCTTCTTTGCCTCACTGTGCGTGCAGATGCGCTCACACCTGCCTGATGCCATTCCTGAGCAAGCTCTGCACTGGTGGCACTCCGATCCCGCAGCAGAATCCTCTTTAGGGGACGATCCTGGCGCTTGCTGGACTTTCTTGGACGCCCTGAAGCCTTCTTAACAAGAATTGAACCTCTTTGTTGATTTAGGTGCAATCTTAGTAGCCACAATATATTTGCTTGTGAATCCATTTTTATGCAACGCAATGATGGCTGCACGCGTTTCTTTGCAGGTCACCATGGTTAACAATGGAAAAACAATAATTTCAAAAATCACCCTCCTTTTAACATGTCAAGTCTGCCATTCTAACCCAATCAATCTGACATGATCTCCAGCCTTGTGCTGGTCAACATTCTCACCTGAGTTAACAAGATGATTACTGAAATGATCTCAGCAGCTCCTTTAATGACAGCAATGAAATGCAGTGGGATGTTTTTTTCAGGATTAAGTCAATTTTCATGGCAAAGAAGGACTATGCAATTTATCTGATATTATGGTGATTGTGAATTGGGCAGGGCTTGTGAAGGATCTGGCAGCACAGGCTGATGTCTGATATAGTCTTACTGTACAGTTGGCCCTACTGTTCAACACTAAAAAGGTACCAAGGTTATCAAGACTTGTATGGCTTAATAAACCATGATTAATGTCTCTTAATGAAATATGAAGCAGAAACTCAATAGAAGATTTACTCTGTTTAAAACAATCCACATGTATTTTGGACTATGGAGGCTGCCATTATTTTAGGTGCGAAGTGTACTAGTAAAGTAAAATACTGATACAATCCCACATTGTGCTGCTTTTGGTTTAATTTACCATTAAAGGAATGTTGGTCTGCACTACAATTGATTTTCCCCCACAAAGAATAACATTTTAACATTAAATGCTTCCGGATATTGAGTCAAATGCTGCACTAACAATGCTAGACAATAAAAATGACAATACTAACAACGCTAGACAATAACAATGGTAACTATTTCGACATTTATCACAACTGGAGAAAACTGGACTCTTAAGGCCAGTTTATTCTTCTGCATCTAAGTGAAAGTGGTAGGTTCAGCATACCCCTTCACTATAAGCTGATGTACACCTCTCAAAAAAACTTAACTACACGTCGCAAAGCGCAAGATCTGTGATTGATAGCAGTGACGAGTGTGGGCTGGGCCGATAGCCATGGGGCAAGCGAGACTGCTGGCGTGAGTGTTTATCAAGTGTCGAGTCCTACAGAGAACCCAAGATACATACTTTGTTTTAAGATAATGAACGTTTACTGGTTCCTGCCTCTTTCCCTGAATTAGAGCGAGTTTGAGTTCTACAGTAGCATTGCACACATTTCTGACATAAACTCAAATCGCCAGCAAAGAAACTCATAGAAACCCCATTGCCTACCAGAAGTGTTATTGCAGAGCAGCGCAGATAGAACACAGAAGTATAAATGCTTACAACAGTGTCGACTACATCGGCAGTCACTCAACGCAACAGTATAAATTACGCTTTACTGACCGCAGTTAAACTGACCAATTTTTTTTAGTAAGTTCGAACTTTCTCCTTCAGCAATGACAGTGGTGGCATGTTCACATGCTGTCATTTCTCCTAGCGAATTTCACTCGATATATCTGAGAGCGTTTAGACCAGGGGTGTCCAAACTCGGTCCTGGAGGGCCAGTGTCCTGCATAGTTTAGCTCCAACTTCCTTCAACACACCTCCCTGGAAGTTTCTAGTGTACCTAGAAAGAGCTTGATTAGCTGGTTCAGGTGTGTTTAATTAGGGGTGGAACTAAAATATGCAGGACACCGGCCCTCCAGGACTGAGTTTGGACACCCCTGGTTTAGACTCTTTGTGTAGAAACACAGCATTGGTTTAAGTGAACAGTTCAGTAGCTGTGCTATTACTAAAAGCCTTATGATGCGTTCACACAGGATGCGGATGAAGCGTCAAGCGTGAGTGATTTACATGTTACGTCAATGCAAAGACGTGAACAGACATCCTGCAGCGCTATTTGCGTGAATGAGGTGGCGCGAATTCAGCGTTTTGTGCATTTGTTGTTGGAGCTGGAAAATCTGAACTTTAGTGGACATTTGTGCCGCATTAACCAATCAGGAGCTTGCTCTTGTAGGGGCGTGATTATGACGTAGCACCTGTTGTTAGTGTCCCGAGGGGGCTCGGCTCAGTCTGAAGAACCGCTGAAACTTCCATCAGCCAGAGTTGATGAACTGTGCTAGGTCTAGGTCTAAGAATCTAGTGGATCAGACACAGCGCCAAATGAATATACACTGTTTAACAGCCTTCCTAAAGCCCATAAAGCACAACTACTCTCTCAATAAAATCCATGTAAGCAACGAAACTAGAGTCACCGGGCAGAGAGAAGCCCAGCCCATGACGCGAATCTGAGTCTGTTATGAAGAGAATTTGATGCGCGAATAAAGTAAGTAAACCAAAAATGTTGACATGTCTATTTACGCGTGAATAGCACAATTTATTCAAGTCGTGTCTGGTGTGAACACCTCATTAAAGTCATCATGCTTCTCATCCTTTTTTTTTTAATCACTAGGAAAACAGTGCAGACATGCATCGCTTCTCTCTTTGGGGTTGTTTTGTCTGAAAACTAGAATCAAAAGTTGCACAGTGTGACATCGTAACAGTATATTGTATTGCCAGTTGTGTTGTGTTGACAATAGAAACAGATAGAGCGCCAGTAGGAGTAAAACCATTCAACTTTATTGAAAATAATGGTCAAAATGTACAGTATATGTATGAAACGATGTTATAAATAATGTAAATTTGTCATGTTTTTAAAAAAAAATTTCATTAAGATGCATGATTTACTTTATATTAAGTCAAACTAGTCTTGATAACTAGGATTCCCTGTGAAGTCTCTGTGAAATGAAGCTGTTGCAGGCTTTTGTTTACTTTTGCGTTCCTCCTCATCTTTCACTCCCAGCAAACTAACGGTTGGAGAGGCATGGCTAAGAATATTTCAGCCAAGCCTCCAAACTGACGTCAACAAAGAGGTGAAGTAAATGGATAGATTTTGATTAATTACAAAAACAAACATATATATATATATATATATATATATATATATATA
>CAIGQW010004173.1:1081228-1094488 GCA_903798125.1 Danio choprae | reverse complement strand
TCTATCTATCTATCTATCTATCTATCTATCTATCTATACTCATTTTGGGTTGCCAGTTTGATAAAAACTCAACATATTGCAGCAATGGAGGACAGTAAATGAACTGAGTATGGGACTGTAGTTTCTACACTCTAATGGCCCGTATCCACTGAGTGGTACGATACAGTACGGTTTGGTACGTAAAACAAAAAACAACAACAACAAAAAACCCAATTGGTTTAAAATAATCAAATTTCCTTTGTTTTGCGTCCCATGGATGGGTCAAATATTTGAGACTGACCCAGAAACTAACTCAAAAGCCATCAAAAAGAACATTAATAAAAAAACAGAAACATATTGGAGATGTGATTAAGAGATTTTATATGGTTTAAAGCCAATCTGGCAACCTGCATAAGAGTCTAGTTTAGACTATCTATCTATCTATCTATCTATCTATCTATCTATCTATCTATCTACCTACCTATCTAAAATCTATCTATTTTATTACATCATATTTAATTAATATATATATTTTTAAATTAAGCTAACATATTTTGCTGACATATTTCCCAAACAAAGTCTTATTTATTTACAGTAGGTACATTTACATAAAAAATACATCACTTTTTACATGGCTGTTTCAAAAAGGTACATAACCTGAAAAGTACATTAAAAACGGTATTAAAAAGTGTACTTTATCAATTGCTTTTATTTATAGATTTCCCTCTTGTGCCCTTTTAGCAGATCAATACTTTGTCAATTTTAATCTGAATCCTTTATAAACGCTTTATTACATCCGAAAAACTATATTAATCCAAACAAAGAGTAAACAAACTTAAACCTTCATTTTGATATTTACCTTGTGCAAATTATGTAATTATTTTTTGCATTATTTCTGACACAACCATTTTTTTACTATATAACAGATCTTAAGGGCATCCGCTGTGTAAAACATATACCAGAGTAGTTGACGGTTCATTCCGCTGTGGCGACCCCAGATTAATAAAGGGACTAAGCCGAAAAGAAAATGAATGAATGAACATAGATCTTAAGGGCATCCGCTGTGTAAAACATATACCAGAGTAGTTGACGGTTCATTCCGCTGTGGCGACCCCTGATAAATCAGGGGCTAAGCCGAAGGAAAATTAATAAATGAAAGGAGAGCACACCAGAGGTGAAACACTGGACACGATGTGTGTGAAAAATCATGATAAGTGTCACTTGTAAACAATATTTTTTAGCCTGTCATTTTCAATCAAGGTGTAATTTTGTCATATTATGCAAAATATCATTTAATTGTGTTAATTTAGAATACATAAATGGTTAGATATGAAATTAGCCCTGGCAAAATAAAAGAGGCAGCCATTTATTTATGTTTAAAATGTCATGTGTATATCACATGATACTATCAAACTAAATGCATAATTTGACAGATTTCGGTGTGAATTATGTATGTATACAGTATGCATTTTATTATCGTTAGGTGACAAAATTTGCCGATTGCCTCACAGCAAGAAGGTCGGTGGTTCGAGCCTCGGCTGAGTCAGTTGGCGTTTCTGTGTGGAGTTTGCATGTTTTCCCCGTGTTTGCATGGGTTTCCTCCGGGTGCTTCGGTTTCCCCCACAAGTCCAAAGACATGTGGTAGAGGTGAATTGGGTAAGCTAAATTGTCCATAGTGTATGTGTGTGAGTGGGTGTGTATGGATGTTTCCCAGTGATGGGTTGCGGCTGGAAGGGCATCCGCTGCGTAGAACATATGCTGGATAAGTTGGCGGTACATTCCGCTGTGGCGACCCCAGATTAATAAAGGGACTAAGCCTAAATAAAATTTCCTTTTATTTTCTGTCAGTCTTAGTACACTGTGTAACTACAGTAGATTCAAGATTTAAATAAGAAAAATAGCAAAAGGATCTTTGTTTGAATTTTTATTTATTATCATTAGTTTTTTTTAGGCGGTTCATTCCGCTGTGGCGACCCCTGATAAATCAGGGACTAATCCGAAGGAAAGTGAGTGAGTGAGTGAATGTTTTTAAGCGAGATGCTAACGGTCTAATCCAATTCAATGATTTATGCTAAGCTAAGCTAAAAGTGCTTCTGGCAGACTCTGAGATCGGCTGGATGGATTCAAAAACTGCCAAACTGTTTAACTTTAGGGGAGTTATAAAATGAGCCTTCTTTAAAAAGAAAGAAAAAAAATCTTCAAAAAAAGTGGAGTGTTCCTTAAAGGACTGTTCACTCATCGGCTCAAAAATCCAAAATTGGTTCCATTGGAGCTCCAAATCAATCACATCACTGTGAAAACCCTTATTTGGTGGCTTGTGTTTCTAAGAGTGTAGGTGAAGGAGCGTCCGAGTGGCACACAGCATGATCTGCAGTTGAGATTCTGCAGACAGAGGAGATGGGATTGAGACTCTTGATTGCTCCTGCGCTGCGGGCCGAGACTGAGGCATTGATATTAACGACATCGGTCTCCGAGCGCAGGCCTCTGGGCTCATGTTATTTGCCTAATATGTTCTGCTGGAAATCTGCATTGTGTTGGAGCCATTGAACTGCACAGAAAAGAGAGATCAATATAATACGTTTGGCATCAAGCCAAAATCCCGACAATGCCAGAGACGGGCATTCGGATTCAGCCGTGCATATCGCCACTTTTTTCTTTTTTTTTGGGAGAGGGGGAAGGGAGGAAATAATTCAGCATACGTTGCCAGAAAGCAGGAGGCGCTGCCTGGGCCTGATGGGTTGGGTGCCACATGGGCTGGCAAATTGGCTTGGCGATCAGACATGGAGCTCCATTCAGGAGCAGAGATGAAAGAGAGCAAAGCCGCACTAATTTCTCGAATTTCCTTTCGCCGGGGCAGACGGAGCGCTTCAGGCCCGGGCCGTGCATGGAGGAGACTCACCTCTCATTACTGCTCTTTCTTCATTAACGTATTAGTTATTACAAAAAACAAGATTAACTGCTCATTATGTTTTCTTTTATTAAAGATTCATTTGCAGGAATATGACATTTCCAGTAAAAGCTGATTAGGTTGTAGCATTTAACTCTGATTGGCTCAGCAAACCAAGTAATCTTACAAAAGAGAAAGCAATTTTTTGGTTAATAGTCTTTTTTTGTTAATAGTGAGCTACAGATTTTGTCATTGTTAATCGTATACACTTGTTCAAAAAACTAAAATTATTATTAAAAAAAACCCAATAATAATAATTATTATTCATTCTTTTCGGCTTAGTCCCTTTATTAATCTGGGGTTGCCACAGCGGAATGAACCGCCAACTCATCCAGCATATGTTTTACGCAGCGGATGCCCTTCCAGCCACAACCCATCACTGGGAAACATCCACACACACTCATTTACTACGGACGATTTAGCTTACCCAATTCACTTATACCGCATGTCTTTGTACTTGTGGCGGAAACCGGAGCACTTGGAGAAAACCCACGCAAACACAGGGAGAACATGCAAACTCCACACAGAAACTGACCCAGCCGGGACTTGAACCAGCGACCTTCTTGCTGTGAGGCGATCGTGCTACCCACTGCGCCACCTTTTTTGGGTTATATTTAGCATTTAACTTTGATTGGTCCAGTAAAGCAATCTAACAAAAGAGAAAGTGCTATTTTTTTTTTATTTGGTAAATCCCTTATTAATATCGAGTAATTTATTTAATTGTCTTGTTAGTTTCCAAGGTAGCAAAGAATTCTGGCCCAGATTTGGCATAAATCTGCCACAGCAGGCATTCATCTGGCACTGGCATACAGCATGTGGGCCAAACATGGCCCTGGTTTGGCAGAGGTGGCACCGTATTTAAGGCTGCACACAATACTTGGGCCAGATGTAAATTGTAGTATTTGGCCCAGATGTTAATAATTGATATGCGAGCCATGTAAGTTTGGCCTATCTTGACCCACATTTAAAATTCATTTTTATTATTTAAAAAAAAAAAAAAAAATTCTACCCCATAGCACGCCTTAAGCGCAATGATTCATGGGTTTATCAAATTCATTGCAGTCTGGACACATCAACATATCTGTCCCAGTTCAGGCTCAGTTATGGGTTATTAACTTGGCTGAGACTTGGCCCAGATATTGTCCATGTTTGGCCCTTGTCTGGAAGCCAGACTTGGTCCAGTAATGTACCCTAATTCACTGCGGCATGTGGGCCAAGCAAAAGCTGATTGTGTGGGCCAGAGATATTTTGCTATGTGGGTTGTATACACTCATTTCTTAATGGCTCCAGGAATGTGGCATTTTCAGGAAAAGCTGATCAAGGTATCCACTCACTTATACACATCCACCCGCTTTGCCTCTGGAAAAGCACTAATACTCCGCTTTCATCAGATAGTCTCATGCTAATTTAATTTGTTATGCTAAAATAAGAGACATTCAAATTACAGTTTAACAGCTGACCCTACTGCTTTTTTCCCCCCACCCCGATTTTTTTTTCTTCACCAAGACTTTCAAATGTTGTCGCGGACTGCGCACGAGTGCAGATTAATTCGTCAGCAGGGGCCCTGTCAGAGTGAAACAGTTGGGGGAGCGCTGTGTGAATTCTCGTCCCAGCACTCACACACCCACCGGGCTCCCGCAGCCTCTCTGAGAGCCCCGCAGGAGAACCAGATTAAAAATGACAATCACCGCGCGCGTCGCCTCCCCTTGCAGGAAATGCAGGTGTCTTTGTTGAAAGACGCACACGCTACAAAAGCTTCTAATTATCTGCAGTTATTTTGTCAGTTGCTGGCGTGACACAGCTCTCTTAGCCTCCTTTCGCAGTTTGCACCTTGTTTTTCCACACATTTTGAGACGTTTTTAAGACTGTGGAAGATAACGTGGTTTTATTAAAGAGCGTTCTGTTGCCTTGATGGATAAATACAAATTGTACAGTATGGCATTTGGCATTTAGGAGGTGCGCTGCAGTGTTTTGTACATGTACTGTAGACTACAGTATTTGATGGTGTTATATTTAGGAGTTAATTATGATTGGTTCACTAAAGCAATTTTACTGAAGGGAGTGACATTTTAGTGAAATGATTTCATACTAAACAGCTTATTTTGTAGTATACACTTACACTACCTGACACAAGTCTTGTCGCTATCCGTGTTTTAGGAACAACAAATAATAACTTGACTTCTAGTTGATCATTTGGCATCAGAAGTGGCTTATATGAAAGGCCTCTAGATTATGCTTATTTTACCAAAATATGAGCATGCCTTGATTTTTAATTATTCAATTAGGACAGTAAAGTCTGACTTTGCTTAGACAAAAGTCTTGTCACTTAACAGAAATAATGTACAGAATAGAATATAAAGTCATGGTGCAGTGGAAAAAGAATGAATATTGTGAATGACTCCCATGAGCTTGGAGGACTGCATCCATACATCTCTGCAATGACTCAAATAGCTTATAAATAAAGTCATTAATAAAGTCATGGCAAAGAAAGCGTTCTTGCAGGACTCCCAGAGTTCATCAAGATTCTTTGGATTCATCTTTAATGCCTCCTCCTTCATCTTACCCCAGACATGCTCAATAATGTTCATGTCTGGTGACTGGGCTGGCCAATCCTAGAGCACTTTGACCTTCTTTGCTTTCGGGAACATTGATGTGGAGGCTGAACTATGATGAGGAGCGCTATCCTGGTGAAGAATTTACCTTCTCCTGTGGTTTGTAATGTAATGAGCAGCACAAATGTCTTGATACCTCACGACGACAAGACTTTTGTCAGGTAGTGTATATTGACACAAAATAATATGAATTCATCAAATATGGATTATATTGGTCAAAAGTAACAGCAGTGTTGGGTAAGTTACTTCAAAACATAACTAATTACTAGTGACATCATTAAAATTGTACTTAAATTACATTTTTAATTACTGTGTGAAAAGAAACTCAGTTACTCAATAAGTTATTAAATTACTTGACTCAACACAAGTTAAATCACATATAAATCTCAATGCCGCATTGACAGTAGAAATTAAACCTCTTTAATTCTTTAATTTCATTTAATTTAATAATTTAGCTTTTTTTTTTGTTTAAATGTAACACTTTAAGAATTCTTTCATTCATTTTCCTTCAGTTTAGTCCCTTTATTTATCAGGGGTCGCCACAGCAGAATGAACCACCAACTTATCCAGCAGATGCCTTTCCAGCCGCAACCCAGTACTGGTAAACATCCATGCACTCTCACATTTACACACACTCATACACTACGGCCGTTTTAGCATATACATTCACCTATACCGCATGTCTTTGGATTGTGGAGGAAACCGGAGCACCCAGAGGAAATCCACGCGAACACGGGGAGAATATGCAAACTCCACACAGAAATGCTAAATGACCCAGCCGGGACTCGAACCAGCGACCTTCTTGCTGTGAGGCGACAGTGCTAACCACTCAGCCACCGTGCTGCCCACTTTTAGAATTATAAACATTATATGTATCAAAACAGTTCAAAGCGATGACACAATATTTCATACATACCATATATTGACACAAATTTCTGACTTTCTGTTCATAGTTTCTCAAGCATGTTCAATCTACTTGATATATAAATTGCTCTGCTTCTTTTAATTGATTGATCCAGAATTGTTGAATTAAATTACCTGACAATTACTAGAAAAGTAATCTAATTACAGTAACTAGTTACTTTGTAAGTACTTACACCCAACACTGAGTAACAGTACAGACATTTATAATGTGACACAGTATTCTGATTTCAAGCAAATGCTGTTCTTTAGACTTAAAAATATGTTTCATTTTTTCCACAAACATTTTAACATTGATCAGTTAAATGTAAAAATGAATTTGAACATAGCATTTTGTACTTTAAATGTCAAACAAACGAATTGGTAACACTTTACTTGAACGGGGTGTTCATAAAACTGTCATGAAAACTTTATAATCATGACATGACATGCTTATGACAACTGTTTATAAATGTCATTAGCTCAATTATGACATTTTAAATGCAAAGATGACATTGTTTGTCATGACAACTTGACATTACCAAGATGACATAACTTGTCATAAATCTGTCATAAACATGATTGTCATAAGGCCACTAGCGAATGACACTTAGGCCCAATCCCAATTTTATTTTTGTACCCCTTCCCCTTGAAGCCTTGAAACAGAGTGTGAAGGGGAAGGGCTTCAAAATTTACCCCTAAGAAATGGGACAGCACTACAACACCTGCACACGTCATCATATGTCATTGCGATCTCTTGCTTCACATGCGACTGCTGTAGTTATTCCAGTTGCGTTATTTTTTGCTATTTATCTTCAGGAAATCACAGAAGGCAACGATATCATGTTATCATAACGATATAATGTGGCAATAAGCTCGTAGCTGTACTGTGCATTTACACCCTGGCCATATTCATCTATGTAAACACACGAAAACAACATTAACGTTATAGCAGACACTGTAAAAAGGTCATTCCCAGGCACTAGACTTTTCTGACAGGGTATTCGAGTGTCATCAGGTGACAGAATGTTGTGGGACTGCTATACAGGAGTTAACATTATTATGGATTATAGATAGCGAAATTTAGCGGTTTTTATTTTAGCATTTTTATTTTTATTTTTTTAAAGCATGACGGTAAAACACGAACGCCGTTATGAATGTATTAAAACATATGCTTGTTTGTTGTAAAAATCTGTATTAATGACAAAAAATACTAATTTGTGCATCGCCTTCCGTGTGCAGCCATGCTGTTGTTGTAGATGGTGTATTCTGGAAAATTTTCATATCCCTTGGTTTCGAGTGTGGTCCTGAAAAATCTCAGTTTCAAGGGCTATCTAGCCCTTCCCCTTAACCCTACGCCTTCAAGGTAAAGAAAATTGGGACACCCCTACCGTAAATGCACAAAACGAGTGGTAGGGCTAAGGGGAAGGGCTAAGGGGTAGAATTGGGATTGAGCCTTAATGACAGTTGTTATAAGCATACATAAAATCTCATTCACATTCATGACGTGTGTCATGTCATGATTATAAAGGTGAACACCCCTTCAAGTAAAGTGTTACCCAAAAATTCAATTTAGAAAGGTCATCAATAGTATGCAAATGAAACTAAAATGATCTTTTACACAAAGATAACTATAGATTGTAAATCCAGAGAAACAGAATTTCCTTATTTATTTTGATTATCTGTATATATAAATCATTTCATATAGTTTTGTCTATAAGTAATCTTATAAGCAAATAATAATAAAATATGATCTGGCTTATTTTTTATTATTCTGAGCCTAAAGAGTTTGCCTTGAATGTGTAGAGGTAGAGTTATGGCAGTCATGTGTTTTATTTTATTTTTAATAGCTGTTAATTTTGCATTGATTAGTCATTATTAGTGTTCCAATAGAAGAATTACCTGTTTGTAAACATTCAGGATGCGAAAAATGATGAAAAAACCGGGAGCGCTAGCATTTACAGCGAGGGAATGACATCCGATGCGGTACAGTTTGATGTTGTATTAGAGATAGGTTATATTGATTACATATTATATATATTATTTACATAATGCTTTCAGCATATTATAACAGCTTGTCACCCAGTGATAAGCATAGTTATTCAGCAAAATTAATGTTAAATTAAAAGTGAGCGGCGTTCGTCTGACAGGTCCATTTGCGATAGCACCCTCCCAATGGATATTGAATAAGATGAAATGGCCGAGCATCCAGCCTGAAATGTACAACTATCTCATTGAAACTCCAAGTGATTTTGCAAGAGAGAAGTTAAAGGCCTACAAGTCTTTGGATGCCTACAATTTTGTTCTGTGTGGTCATGTGCAAGAAATAATGTCCTATGATTACCAGATTCAAAACTTTGTAGTGCTAAAAACCGAGGTTCTACCTAGCCAAAGACAAGGACAGAAGACGTAACTGTACAAGGCCTGGGTAATCATCAAGCAAAACAACTGCATTCTGACAGCGAACTGCACCTGTACGGCAGGGTATGTGAACTTACATTTGTACATTTCATTCTAAGCATTCAGTGTCCACAGTTTAATTAGCCATATTTAATTGTTTTTGCTAAAATCATTGCTGCTATCAGAAACGAGTATTGTGTATGATTCAGCATAGCGTGAATTTACCTGATATAAAATGAGAACTGCAGAGTCGAGCATTTTTAATTGGGTCCTCACTCCATTCAGCTCTTCTGATGGCTGTTAGCCAAAGACGTCTGCGGTTGACATTAAAAGCAGTGTGGTGTACAGTAAAATTTTAGTTTTCTATTTTTGGACTTTCGATTTTGGCATCCTACCGCACAACACGACATATTTTGAAACCGGTCTTTTTTTGCAACTGGCATGCGCTGTTGAACCCGTGTGACGTCAGGTTTGAAGTAGGTTGGTAATTCCTCTATATCAGGGGTCACCAATCTTGGTCCTGGAGGGCCGGTGTCCCTGCAGGGTTTTGCTCCAACTTGCCTCAGCACACCTGCCTGGGTGTTTCAAGTATACCCAGTAAGACTTTGATTAGCTTGTTCAGGTGTGTTTGATTAGGGTTGGAGCTAAAATCTGCAGGACACCGGCCCTCCAGGAACAAGTTTGGTGACCTTTGCTCTATATGTTCAAGTTAGTCATAGTGTGTTGATGCCCGTCATTTCAACCTGTATGTCCTGGTGGGTGACGCTAGGAGGTGATTAGTGAGCGATCATGAAAAAGTCACACTGCCAGCACTGAAACACTGTTCACAGTATCTTCTCATCGTGTGTGTTTTATTTGTTACAGGTAAGATGGATAATGTGGCATCGAATGTTATGTTTATTATGCATTTGTCAGTGTAAATAATGTGTTTGAGGGTCGTATATGTATATTTACATGAATAAAATTAACCGCATCAGCGTCCTCGCGGCAAAAATGCGGCCGAGCGCGCGAGTGGAGGCCGCCGACGTCTATAAATGGAGATTGCGGTGACAGAGGCCGCGTGTGATTATATAAATATAATATACATATAAATTAATATAACATTTATTTAGTAAGAGTTTACAGTTTGAGACAGTAATGTGGGTTAATGCAGTTTCATAATGTCATATAAAAATGTTATAACTAGTTAATTTTACTGTGTTTATTTTTTATGCAATAAGGGTTTTATAGCTGCTATTGATCTGTGGTGATTTGTATTATTTTGTGGAGAAATGCAGTGCCTTATAGTGTATATTTGTTGTATATTGATAAATTGTGTATTTTTGTGTTTATTTGAGTATGTCTGAGTTTATCGGTTTCCCGCATTCATGAAGAAGTCACACTGTCAGCACTGAAACACTGTTCACAGTATCTTCTCATCGTGTGTGTTTTATTTGTTACAGATTGTGCAGTGTGAACACAATAAAACAATATTATAGCGCCACCAGAAAACTCACCACACGCCTCTTCTGTGTGTGCAACAAATGCACATACCGCCCTATGTATTATGTGAATATTTATGTGTCTAAATTCAGAGTATTTACTAAAAATTGGCACATTCAATGAAGGAAGGAGTCGTGAATGGCAGGGAAATGATGTAGTTCACTCTAAAACATGCCAGCATGTATTATATTCAGATGGCATTCATGCTACACGCACATGCACGCCTAATAAGACTTAATTTGTACTATACACATGCATACTTTTTTTACATTCATGAAATTCTTCATATGGTAGCGCAGTGGTTAGCACCGTCGCCTCACAGCAAGAAGGTCGCTGGATCGAGTCCCGGCTTGGTCAGTTGGCATTTCCATGTGGAGTGTGCATGTTCTCCCCGTGTTGGCGTGGGTTTCCTCCGGGTGCTCCGGTTTCCCCCACAGTCCAAAGACATGCGCTATAGGTGAATTGAATAAGCTAAATTGGCCATAGTGTATGTGAGTGAATGTATGGGTGTTTTTCAGTACTGTGTTGCAGCTGGAAGGGCATCCGCTGTGTAAAACATATGCTGGATAAGTTGGGGGTTCATTCCGCTGTGGCAACCCCTGATGAATAAAGGGACTAAGCTGAAGGAAAATGAATGAATGAATGAATGAATGAATGAATGAATGAATGAATGAATGAATGAAATTCTTCATCAAATGTAAAAGTTACTCTTAGCATTAGAAGCTATTATATAGGCAACACAGGCATTTGAAATGCATGCTTCCTACATTTTTTGTAAAACCTCAAAAACATGTCAATTGCTAAAAATGAATAGGTAAAATAAACGCTATGGGGCTGTATGAAGGAAGTTTTGTTTCTTTTCACACTAATAATATTTATAGGGACATATTATTGGCAGTTCTGTGCACAATACCATATAAATACCACAAAACAACTCGACAGTGTCTATTATTTGTAATCAAATACATTTGCCAGCTGTGTATCTCCATATGGACAATTTTCCTGGCGTGGTCAGTTTGCTCGGTAGCTCACCTTGTACGGCAGTGTTTCTCAATCCCGGTCCTCGCGCAAAGTGGACTCCACAGGATATTCCTCCATGATTTCAGGTTGAGGGGAATGTATTTGTTTAGTTTGATTGAAAATAAATGAATTCATTTCAGAGTGTGATATGCGAATTGAAGTATTTATTCTCTGAGGTTTATTATGTAACACTTCACACTTACACTATAAAGACGCTACAGGGAGTGCTGTTGTGCAAATCCGTGAATGTACATTTTGAAATTAAATATAGATTTCTCATGTTCAGGTAAGGAGCAATGAAGGAAAAGGGAGTAGGGAGCAATGCACACTGTGTAGGGACCTGTCAATTGGAACACAGTTCATGAGGTCATGCATGGAGCTCTACGTTCAAGTCAAGTCTCGTCTTTAAAGTGGATTCCTATTCAAGTCTCTGAGTTTGAGTCCAAGTCACGTCCCAAGTCTTTGTTTTACTTTTAGAAGCATTTCTTTCAGCTATTTCTTAACACTGTGCGGTTAAATCAGTATAGAAATATTAAAACGTATTACTTCTAGCCTACAGCATGTCATTTATTCTTCTAATAAAGCACACAAGCCTTTAATGGAATCATTGATTTAATTCAAAAGGTACACATTTGTACATGAAGAGTCTTTATCCGTATCTCAGAGCTAAATATTAGTACTTAAAGAATACAAAAGCATAACTCCTGAAATTTATTAGGTAATATGTACCTTTGTGTTCGCATGGGTTTCCTCCGGGTGCTCCGGTTTCCCCCACAGTCCAAAGACATGCGCTATGGGTGAATTGAATAAACTAAATTGGCCGTAGTGTATGCGTGTGAATGAGTGTGTATGGATGTTTCCCAGTACTGGGTTGCAGCTGGAAGGGCATCTGCTGTGTAAAACATATGCTGGATAAGTTGGCAGTTCATTCCATTGTGGCAACCCCTGATGAATAAAGGGACTAAGCTGAAGGAAACTGAATGAATGAATGAATGAATGTACCTTTGAGTTATCAGTATAGACCTTCACTCCAAATAGTTATATGGCAAGAGCCACTATAAAGACTTGGCTACATTTTATTTAAGATAAATTTTTTCAACTGGTGTTAATCACGGGTCCCTCAGATGCATCACACGTGACCTGCAGTATACCTATATGAAAATCTTTGCTGGGTGTGCTTAGAGATGAATTGTTGCGACATTGATCTGCTACAGTCAGCAGGACATAGCCTATTGACAGGAAATAAACAACCATTTCACCCGGGACGCGACATTGGTGAGAGTACAGTAGTTCATTTTTAATGGTAGAAATTTGGAAAGCAACAAAACGAAAGTGGTTTCACTTGCAGTGGAGAAGCAGCATGCAACGTACATCCATATCCTGGAATGAAAAACATTTTACTGAGCTCATATCGGATCGCTGAAAAAAAGAGTTTAGATGAAATTTTTAGAGTTGTACGGACCATCAAATATCTCAGCGGCAGTGTTGAGGGTAATGCATTACAAGTAACACGAGTTACGTAATAATATTACTTTTCTAAGTAACAAATAAAAAGTTAAGTAATAATATTTGAGTTACTTTTTATTTAAAGTAATTAGCTTTGAAAAAAGACATTTCTGAATTAAAATTAACGTAGTCGCGTTGAATTATGCACTCTATAAGTGTAACGCCCGGAGGGCGGAGGATAACATGACGAGACGGAGAAGGATGAACTTTACAAAAACGGGTTTATTGAACACTTACGGGTAACAGATATGGGATACGGGAAGACAGGACGAGACCCACACGATTCAAGATACCGGACAACAATGGACACAGACGAAAGGGTATATATGGATGACAGATTGATTACACAGATGACACAGAAGGGATGAACACAGGTGGAACAGATTAACAATGACGGTGGCGGGAGAAAGACAA
>CAIGQW010004173.1:1035199-1051309 GCA_903798125.1 Danio choprae | reverse complement strand
ACATACATACATACATAAGCGATGGTAGCATTTCGATTACTTAAAAAAGTGTTTTATCGTTTTCCTGTTAGGCAAGTTTCATGCGTTGCCTGTTGAAAGTTAAAATATCTAAAAAAAATGCGAGACAAATTAAAAAGTCATTAAAATAAAACAAACCTGGCCAACTCTATTTCCTATCCAGCATTTAACATCTGGGATTTTGTGGGATGATCTGTGGGTTGAATGCTGAAGAGTTTCCAGTTTGTCAATTTGAAATGCCACCCACTTTCTGATGTACTGAACCATTTGGACCCAAAACTGTCGGCGGTGAACTACAAATAAACACACCAGCAACAAATTAGACGTGGTTGCAATACGTGGTCGAAAAAGTCTGAGACCAAATAAGAAATCTGGAAAGCCAAATGAAAAGCTATAAGCAAACTTTACATTCTTATGATGAATGAAGAAACTTTGCATTCATTTGTACATGCTTCTGCTGTAGAACAAGGTGCTTTTTGAACATTCTAGAATCATGACAAGCCGTACATTACAGCAAAGAGATCTCTTAAAAAATCTGATTTCATTAGAACTTTTTATTTGAATTTCTAAGCCCATAAATGTAATAAAAATTCTGTATTAAATGTAAAGCATTGTCACTAGTTGTTTAATATATGCGTTTAAACAGTATTACTTTAAAATCTTGTCCTTTCTGTTTAGAAATATGGTGATTTCAGTCAGAACCACATTTAGGACAAACGCTATTAAAGAACAGCAAGTTTTTATCTTCTCTTACCTACAGAAGGGAAGGTGGTGATACAGAAACATACTAAACACTAACAAAAGCTTAACAAAATTATTTAAAAGTGTGTTATTGCACTGTCCGGCAATGGCATTACATTTATTGATTATTGAAATTAAGAACAATGATGTTTAAGAAAGACTCTTGGAGAATCCCGAAGATGTGTTATATTTCGATGGCAAAACACTTATTACTCATTTTAAACTGCCGCACAACATGATATTATACTTACATACTTATTTCAGACAGTAGCAGACATAAAGGTCTGCAATATACATACGAAGGGATATATTCAGGCTGTGAGCGTAACGAAATGAAAGCAAAACATTAAAACAACAACAACTAAAAAGACTGAAGCTACAGCCTACAAGTATAGTGATGGGCAGTACAGATCATTTGATTATAATTCAAATATCATTCACAAACACACATAAATGATTGCATCATGAACAAGACAAAACAATGCATCTACGATATACATGCTATTATTAGAAGACACAGGATCAGCTTTCACTGCTATGCAGATGATACCCAATTATATATTTCAACAAAACCTGATGAGACATCTGAACTGTCTAAGCTAACTGAGTGTATTAAAGATGTTAAAGACTGGCTGACCAACAATTTTCTTCTCTTAAATTCAAACAAAACAGAATTATTACTTATTGGGCCTAAATCCTGTACACAGCAGATCTCATAACTCCATCTACAATTAGAGAGATACAAAGTTAGCATTAGCTCTACTGTAAAAGATCTAGGCGTTATATTAGACAGTAATTTAACTTTTGAAAATCATATCTCCCATGTCACAAAAACCGCCTTCTTTCATCTGAGAAATATCGCTAAGTTACGAAATATGCTATCCACCTCTGATGCAGAAAAGCTAGTTCATGCTTTTATGACTTCTAGGCTGGATTACTGTAACGCTCTGTTCACTGGTTGCCCAGCATCCTCTATTAATACACTTCAGCTAGTACAAAATGCCGCTGCCAGAGTTCTTACCAGGTCTAAAAAATATGATCATATCACCCCAATTTTATACTCCTTACACTGGCTACCTGTTAAGTTCCGTATTGACCTTCTGTCTCGCTACAATCCAACCCTCTCATTAAGATCTCAAAACTCTGGGCTTCTGGTAGTACCTAGAATAGCAAAGTCGAGTAAAGGAGGTCGAGCCTTCTCAATTATGGCTCCTAAACTCTGGAATAGCCTTCCTGATAATGTCCAAGGCTCAGACACACTCTCTCAGTTTATAACTAGATTAAAGACCTATCTTTTTAGTAAAGGATACACTCAATGCATCGCATAACGGTATGATGCATGAGCGTGCTCCACACAGGTGAGCTGGCTTGACAACTACCTGTAGAACACACTCCTCCTGTCTTAATGCACCAAACATTGTGTTAGAAACTCTCATATGCTTTACATGTTTGTTTCTATGTTTGTTTATATAACTGTTATTTTCATCTATAACAATCAATTATTGCATCTCGTTTAAATACACTATGAACAGCAGCAACGCTAATTATTTTCTTTTTCCACCTGGGGATACTCATCCCGAGGCCCCTACAGACTATGCAGCGCCATTGATGCGATCCAAGACCTGTGAAGAGATGATCCGAAGGTATCCTGGACCAGGCCGTATCCCGAGCTGATGCTGTGGTGGTCATGGAGGAATGGAGTGCATGAGACTGATTCCTGAAAGGCCACAGTGACAAACGAGTCCACGCATTGTTCCTATGGGCCAGCATGACCTCCCGCCAGTGCCCTACCACACCTGCAGCTTCTCCACGATGGACGTCCAGCTTCTCCAGCCTCCGGTGCCTAGACTGGAGCTCCACACAGGAAGTTTGGCCAGAAGAATAATGATCGTGCCCAACAGAGCCTGGTTTATCTTGAGGTTTTTTTCACTTCACTTTGTCAATTTGTGAAGTTTTTTTTTCCTCACCACTATTGCCACTGGCCTGCTCGGATCGGGACTTGTGGAGCTGCGCTTTGGTGTATTTGCTCTTCAGTGTTTGAACTTTCGGCAGTGAAACTTAAACCACACTGAACTGAACTAAACTGAACTAAACTGAACTTCAACTCTGAAATCTGGACTTTACTAGAACATGTTACGCTGCTTTGACAAAATTGTAAAAAGTGCTATATAAATAAACTTGAATTGAATTGAATCTATGACAATTGTCTCAAACTCAATCCAAGCAGCTCCAACTCACACCTGCTTAATAGTTTATAGTAGTCTGAACACCTTGATTAGTTGAATAAAGTGTGTTTAATTAGGGTTATAACAAAACTGTAATCAAGGAATCAAGTTTGAGACCTATGATCTATGAAATGATAAGAGACATTAAATATTCATATAGATAAATATTCATTGTTTACAGTATCTGGGTCTCCAGGCTATGTGATTTAAGTTAGCTCATCTCACCTGTCATATGAGTCCTCAGGTAGTTTTATTTTTACCACATCACAAATAACATCTGCATAAATTAGTTATCTCTCTAAGTTTTAGTAAAGGATTTTATTGCACAGCTTTTTGGGTACCTGCTATCTGCGTTGCAAGTCCCATATGAGCACATTTTCACAATTTTTCATGTTAATCGCCAATGTTACTCTACTATGATCTGCATTGCTCATAGGTTGTTGAAAATCCCCACTGTTGGACAACATGGGGGACAATTATGTGGGGCACAGAATATCTGCGTTATGATTGGATGAATCACCTGTCAGTCGAGTAGAGTCAATTTAGGATTACAGATAAGATAGGAGTTTGTAAGATAGGATAAGAGACTTATTTTAACTTATTTTAAGATAAGTTAAAACTTGATTCTGGAATACAAATTTGCAAAAAGTCCTGATTTAACATGTAATATTTGTCACGATCACCAACGATCTAGCATTTGCAGATTGCTGGAGAACAACAAATCTGCCACTTTAATGAACTACAGATCCCATCATGCACTTCACTCACACACCTGGCCCAGATTCCCCTTGATTGCAAAAAGACAGCTGAAGCTGTTCAGGACTAATCAGATGGACTATAAACACAGCACACACACACATGCACGCACGCACACATCGTTGAGTCTTGTAAGCTGTAAGTGAGCAATTCCTTGTTCTTGCCTTTCATGTTTTTGACCTTTGCTTTGTTTATTGTTTTATGTTGTTTTGCAACATGTCCCGATCATTCACCTGTACACTGACTACACTTTTGGTTTATCTGCATGTTCCTGTCTGTCCCTGCTTTGACCTTTATCTGCCTGACGACTCTTAATAAACTGCATTTGGATCCTCAACTTTGTTGTACCCCACCTCATTACAATATCTTAAGATAAGCAACCTTCTGCAATATGCCCCTAATGTATAAATGTACACTGTAAGTACTATAAAATTTACAATAACTTAATGGCAATTTTGGTTGCCAGCAAGACTGTAAAAATTATTTTGTAAATTAATTTTCTCCTCATAAACTTTAATCAAAAAGCATAACCTTTCCTTTCACATGGAATTCTTTTTGGGCGGGGCTATCAGTCGATGTCTCGTTTCCGCTTTCATTCGTCAATCTTCCTTCATTTTGTTAGTAATGCCCATCGTTCAACACAATCCCATCGCTTCCCAAAGAACAAAATCATGCACTGCCCTACATTTATTTCTAATTTCAGGACTGTTTCAAGTGGATGTCCGACAGTATAGTGGAAAAAAGGACAATCTTAACTTCCGTTTCTCTGTGACTTTGAAACCAAATAGTTCAATATGTTGTCCATCTTGCATTTAAAATGGAGATATCTGTGAGATATTCTAATCATTTCAATAAATGTACAATGCATGCAACAGCGAATTCTTCAAGACAGTGATGCAATAGCAGATGCAGACTCTTTAAATGTAACCCACAACCTGCTGGGTCTCTGAGGAACAGGTCTCCTTCTGACACTTGTGAGGAAGTAGTTGGAGGAAAACTTTCCTCAGAGCTCTGACAAAAGAGAAAGAGGAAAGCGAGCGAGCGAGAAAGTCAAGAAGAAGAAGACTCTATCTCTGAGAAGCCAAACAGGAAGGAGGGCCTTGTTTTGCAAATGCGGTGGCACATCTCCAGGTGACAAATATGTCAGCGCCTAAAGCCCTGTGGCACAATTATGCCACCATTGCTCTGAGTGTGAGCGATAGACGGAGGAAGAGACAGAGGAAGAGAGAGAGATAAAGAACAGGAGAGAGAGAGGAGGGGGGTGCTGCTTTGGTGTGAGAAAAGTCATCACAGCCCTTGGCTTACGCTGAGAGACAGCCCAAGGGATGCAGTTTCTCCCATAACAAAGCATTCCACCATTTTGAATACGGTTGAGAAGATTCCAGCTAAATCCGCTGGGCGTGCAGGGCGTGTGCGTCCCCTGGCAGCTGCAACTTTCTCAGGGACCTAATAAACACATTCTCCGCTGGCACCGTGCATAATGTTTGCAATAAAATTGGATGTTGTTTGTACACAATTAAAACTAAAAAAAAACACAAAAGGGAGGATAGACCAAAGACCAAGAAAGATAAAAAAAATTGGTTGTAGTTGGCGGAGATCTTTTGGATATTGATTTAATGTATTCCTCATCACTTTTGCTGGTACAGAGTCATTTGTTTGTTTGTTTGGCAGTCATCTATATTCCGAAAAACAATAGAAGTAAGCACTGGGGACCCAGCGAGGCGTAAGAAGGAGAACGAGGAATAAAGGCGCCGCGTTCGACTACAACTAGGTCAAACTGACGGAAGGAACAAAACATAACGGGCTGAGAGTTTGTAGGAATCTTTACAGGAAAACAAACTTGTCACTCACTTGACAGTCTGTTTTGCTTCCAAAGGAGAGAATAATGAAAAAAAAAAGCAGAATCTCCATTGCAAATCAGCGCTGGCATTGTGAAGTTCCCCGTTTGAAATGCACATCAAATCAGCAAAAAAAAGAAGAAGAAGAAGCCGCACGTACCTCGTCAGTGACATCTGGGGACGTATGAATCTGGGGGTCTTTGTTTCAAATGTGCGACTTGGGGAGGGAGGGGAGGTGGTGTCTGTATTGGAAGATATTCTAGAGGCTCGCATTCATAAAACATAAATACGACTGCCGTATCTCCTAAAGATCCATCATAAAAGCATCCATTGATAGGAGAACATGGGAAAAGTTACTTGGAAGAATTATGCCAGGGGAGAGCTGACCAACATTGCGCTTTAGATTGTAGGATGCGAGAGACTTTAAATGATCTTTGTGCAGAGATACAACAGCTACGTCTGCGATATATTTGTTCATGGACCGTCTTTAATGCAAAGTACAGTGTCAAGAGGAAGAGGGTAGCAGAAGAGAAGGAGGCTGGAAAGAAATTGAGAAATGTTTCAGGCCAGACTAAAACCAATAGATGTACTACCACTGCTCCACACCTCCATCTGTCAGTTGCATATTTGAACCCTTTTCTATTCTTAGAATTTTTCACTACTTATGATACAATGATTTCTTTCTTTTGACAGACACACCTTTATGTCCCCCACCCCCCGATATCTTCACTGTTATACAGCAAGAGAATCTTTTAAAATAGTACAGCACCTCTGAATCTAAAAACAAGTAATCTATACAGGGGTAGAAGGGGTACATGTTGTGCAAGATTTTTTATATTTATTTTTAAAATATAATAAAAATAGGGCAGCACGGTGGCGCCGTGGGTAGCACACTCGCCTCACAGCAAGAAGGTCGCTGGTTCGAGCCCCGGCTGGGTCAGTAGGCGTTTCTGTGTGGAGTTTGCATGTTCTCCATGTATTTGCGTGGGTTTCCTCCGGGTGCTCCGGTTTCCCCCACAAGTCCAAAGACATGCGGTATAGGTGAATTGGGTAAGCTAAATTGCCCGTAGTGTATGAGTGTGAATGGGTGTGTATGGATGTTTCCCAGTGATGGGTTGCAGCTGGAAAGGCATTCGCTGCGTAAAACATATGCTGGATAAGTTGGCGGTTCATTCCGCTGTGGCGACCCCAGATTAATAAAGGGACTAAGCCGAAAAGAAAATGAATGAATGAATGAATAATAAAAATACTTTTCCCAGTACTGGGTTGTGGCTGAAAGGGCATCCGCTGCATAAAAAACATATGCCGGAAAAGCTGACGGTTCATTTCGCTGTGGTGACACCTGATAAATAAGGGACTCAGCCAAAGTAAAATGAATGAATGAATGAATGAATGAAAAGCATGCTGGCACTGGTTGACAACTTATTTAAGCATAAATATGGCAACAACTTGTTTGATGACTGAAACAAAATTAATGTTGAGAGTCCTTTTATCCTTATTGTGATGTATATCCAAATGAGAAACAAATGTAAGATGGGGTTTGATTCTGTCCTTCGGCAATTGATTAGATCGTTGGGGGTTGCTAACAAAATGGAGGTTGATTTTTAACCTGGCAGTTTTTCATCCAGACGTGAAAGATATCTTACCACCGAACATGTTCAGGATGTAGGATCATTTACTGAAAAGTCAGACAACGAATGATGAATCACACCATATTTATTGAATTTTGAACCACTTCCTCTCAGGACAGAAAACAGGCTTGTTCGACATTATGTGGCAAAGCAAAATAAATCAATGCATTCTGGTTAGACAATATGCCTTACTTTGATTGGCATGCGATAACTTGTGCCATCAAAGTACCACGGGAGCAAAACAAGAGCAGTCACTTAGGCACAGCTGCTCAAAATTGTCTGCGAAAGCCTTTGATGACGACACCCTTTATTCTCATTGGTCAGATTCTGCGGTGACAAGGATGACGTGTTAAATGGTTTATTCATGTACTTATTTTTTATCGTATGTTTTTGCATATTTGAAACATTTTATTTTTATAATTAATTTTAGGCTTATTTTGTTCTTATTGTATAAGGAGAAAAGTTTGTAAAACAGTAAAATTGTATACATTCATTCATTTTCATTTCGGCTTAGTCCCTTTATTAATCTGGGGTCGCCACAGCGGAATGAACCGCCAACTTATCCAGCATATGTTTTACACAGCGGATGCCCTTCCAGCTGCAACCCATCTCTGGGAAACATCCACACACATACACTATGGACAATTTAGCTTACCCAATTCACCTATACCGCATGTCTTTGGACTAGTGGGGGAAACCGGAGGACCCGGAGGAAACCCACGCCAACACGGGGAGAACATGCAAACTCCACACAGAAACGCCAACTGAGCCAGCCGAGGCTCGAACCAGCGACCTTCTTGCTGTGAGGCGAACGTGCTACCCACTGGGCCACCGTGAGGCCCTTAATTGTATACACACAAACAATATTGAAAAAAATATAACAACGTAATATTCAAAAGTAAACTTATATACCATTTTAAGACTGATATGAGGATTTGAGGAGTAAAAAAAGCTAAAGCATAGTAACTTCTTTTATTTATTTATAGATACCACCTATAGTCTGATTTCTATTTTGCTTTCTTCCCTTTTGAATGCTTAACAATGCAATATTGTCCTTTTTTATATATGCTTCCGTTATACAATTAAAACAATCTTTTACTAGGTCTAGGTTTATGTGATCTATTGTCATTGTAACCATGTGTTATTGTTATGTTAAATTGTCTATCTACACTTGCACTTGAATGTATTACTGATGGGTCTGTGTTTAGGTAATAAAAATATAATCTTATTCTTTTTGTGAACTAACGTTACTGAAAATAATGTTCAGAAATTGGAAAATAACATGATCTGTATTGGGGCAGCACGGTGGCGCAGTGGGTAGCACAATTTCCTCACAGCAAGAAGGTCGCTGGTTCGAGCCCCGGCTGGGTCAGTTGTCATTTCTGTGTGGAGTTTGCATGTTCTCCACGTGTTCGCGTGGGTTTCCTCCGGGTGCTCCGATTTCCCCCACAAGTCCAAAGACATGCGGTACAGGTGAATTGGGTAAGCTAAATTGTCTGTAGTGTATGTGTGTGAATGAGTGTGTATGGATGTTTCCCAGGGATGGGTTGCAGCTGGAAGGGCATCCGCTGCGTAAAACATATGCTGGATAAGTTGGCGGTTCATTCCGCTGTGGCGGCCCCAGATTAATAAAGGGACTAAGCCGAAAAGAAAATGAATGAATGATCTGTATTTTTTTCCTGATATCAAATACGGCAAAGAAAATTTTGGTTTAGTTAGTTCAGCATAAATTAAACATTAAAAATGTACATTTGTATTTCATGATGACTTTAACCAAATAAAACCTATTTGGGCTTTTAATAGAAAGGATTGAATTTAGTAAAACTGCATTTGGAACTGCTTTACCTAGCTTGTTTTTATGCATTTGTTCTACATTGTATGTTTGTACCATCTGTGTATCCAATGTTTAGAAATGCTAATATAATTCAGTTGCAAAGTTGGGCATTGATACCATCACTCCTAAAAAAAGAGCCGTGCTGCGACAATGCCATTGGAATCTAGTTTCAGTCTAAGATTTGATGAATTTGTCTTACTGACCAGGCCCTATTTGTTAGTCTGATGGTCTGGAACTGAGGTGCATTCTGGGATGGGATACGGCGGGGGGAGCAGAGAACAAAAAGAAGATGCGAGCAGAAATGAGGTGATGTGAGATGGAGAGAGTGCCGGGCGTCTTTGCATGATTGGCGGTGTAGGGGAAAGTGACAGAGCACCTCACCAAGGTCACGTCCAAGGAGAGCACAGCCAATTACTATGCAGATCAGAGCAGGATGTGGTTTAGGAGGATTGCTCAGATGCAATCACATTAGCTGGCCAGAAAGGAAACTGCTGTCTGACCTCAATCACTGGAGGCTGGAGAAGACAGGGAAAAGAGAGCTACTACATTTTCCCTGCCTAAACCACCTGTCCCTCATCTTCACAATAACGTGATTAACAAACCAAACATGTCAGTACGACTGTGTGCATGGGAATTAGAGAATGATACGAGTCTTGTTGGCTGGTCACGCTGTTATGTACAGACGTAATAATGCGTGTTTAAACCTGGCCAGATTGGAATATATCCCTTGGGGATGAAATGTGTTAAGGCTTGTATATGAACTGCTCTTTTTCATCTAGTTGCCCCTTAGTTTAAAGATGTCTTGGAGTAATAATTGGTCAAATGTTGGTGGCCAAATGTTCAAAGAACAAAGAAAGAAGCAGAAAGAGTGTTGGGACATTAATAAGGACTCGTGGTTACTGTCTGTGCATGTTCATGAAGTTCACAAGACTGCACTTTGTGTTTTATTTGAAATTTTAGGGTTTACAAGGATGCTTTCAAAACGTTCATGGCTGATACTGTATGCAAACTCAGTGTGACCTTTTGCCTAGCCCGTGTTGGTGCAGGTTTTGCAGTGGACTGTTATCCATAAGTAGACTTGTGCAGACCTGAAGTAAAACTGCAAATGTATCTGAGCTGATACATTTGGGACAGGGCCCAAAACAATATTATTAGGCACCGTGAGGACTAACACAAAGGTTGTTATGAAAGGTATAAAGCATAATATTACTGCCTTCTCAATGGCCTGTTTAAATTGAGCAATACGGTTTGGTATAGGACAATACTGTAGGCATTTATGTCAATTTCCACCGTGAAACCGTATCTTATTCATATTTTCTTACGTATCTTTCCACATTTTTGGGACCCTTTCATAAGGGTACCTTGCATAACAGTACTGTACCAAAAGGGTGGAGCTAGACTCCCTACTGAAGGTTAATGTTTTACAGAGAATCATCACTTTCATGTGCAGCAAGTCAGGGGAATGATATTGAAAGAAAATCATTCATTGAAATCGACATTGAATTAATGAATTTGGGAGTGACTCGTACCGAATCTCACTGTAATGTATTGTACTGAAACAAACCGCTTATAGCGGAAACAAGGCATAAGACAATTTTGTCAAATTCTAAGAACACATTGCATGTATTCTTCCCAGAGTTGTCTTGTTGAAACACTCATTTCAAGGAGATTTCCTATTCGCAATAGGGCAACATGACCTCTTTAGGGATTCTGATGTACTCAGACTGATCCATGATCCAGAGAATGCGATGAATAGGCCTAAAACTTAGGAGAAGCATCCCCATATAATGATGCTTGCACCACCATGCGTCACTGTCTTCACAGGCTTGAATTCAGTGTTTCGCGGTGGTCTAGCCAACTGTCTGTGGTCCCTAGAAACTGAATTCAATCCACAGTACAAGGTGAAGACAGTAACGCATGGTGGCGACAACAAGATTAACATAATGGAGTGGGCAGTCCATTGGCCAGAACTTAACCCAATAGGAAACTTGTGGGCTGACATCACAAATACTGTTTCTCAGGCAAACCCGTTCAAAGGTACCAGAAATTGGTCGACTCCCCGCAACACAGATGTGAAGCAGCATAATATTTGATTTTCTTCCATTTTTGGAAAAAATTATAATATATTTAACCGTTTTTCCTTCAATGTTTAGTGTTCCTGATGCAGTTGTGTGTATTGAAATAAAGATTATTGCAAGGCTTTTGAGCTTTACTTACTATTTTAAACACACTGCTATGACGGCCCATTCACACAGGGCGTCAGCGTCAAAGCTTCCCATTCACTTTGAATGGGTGACGGCAAGCGTTGCCGAACTGAATTGTTGATCCATCGGCGCTGCTTGAAGTTGAGAATTTCTCAACTTTTTAAGCGCCAATGGGAGTGTCAGCCAATCAAATAGCTTTATGCAAATACCTCAGCTCAGACAGTAGCCAATTGTGGACTAATTTCATTGGCTGACGCTGCTATGACGATCGTATCAGCCCCAACTTCAAACACATCCTCGGACAGGCGTTGACGCTGAAGCCTCGTGTGAATGCACGGTTACTGTATTTTGAACACAACTGTGTATAGGGTCACAGGGATGCTGGTGCAGAATTCTGGTCCCAAATGCATGAAAACACTCTGGCTCCATCAAAGTAATGCACACAGATACCTACAGGCAATTTAGTATCATCAAATTAGCTTGTTTTTATATAGTGGGGATACCTCAAACACCCAGAAAAAAACCCACACCAGCAAAGGGACAACCTGCACATAACACCAAAAAGGCCATCTGGTTCAGGAACTCAAGCTACTACTGGAACTAAATGAGCTATTGTGGCATCCGGTTTTGACATAGAAACCTTGCTTATTTAGATTATTTAGACATTATTATATATTATTCAGCTATAATAATATACTGTAGATCTTCTTTGAACTTGAACTTGTCCGCTTCTGTGACCACCTTAAATCTCCTATACATATCACACATGGAGGACTATTTGATTGACACAAGTGCACCAAATCGATCAGTTTGACATCCTGTTGCAATTAGGATAGGCTATTTTAGAAGGTAGCCATCTATGTAGGCAGCAGAGAGCAAGGAGGCTTACTAGGTTTTGGAATTGAGCCACAGTGTCCCGTAATGGAATCAGCATGGCACGCATACATAAATCACGGCACATTTTCATATGCATAATGTTTCTTCATCCAGTGTCTTTGCAGGAGATGAGAGTGGGGCCGGGGTGGGAGGGGAAGAGAGATGGAAAGGGCTTTTTTGTGTTTTACTCTCTTTTTCTTCTTGCTCTTCAAGAATGACTGTCTTTAATGCTTCTAATCTATTGTGCTGACAGCGTAGCACTGGTGAGATGCTGCAATGGGAGATGTCGAGGTGCCTGGCAGACAGCTGCACTTTCTCTACACGTTTGTGACTGCGTGTGTGTGCGTTTGAGAGAAAGCAAGGCAGCAAATAGAGAGAGTTTGTGCATTTCAAGCATGTCGGTGGGACTTTTGGGAGATTTGAAGAAGACAGGTTTTCTGTCTTCGCTCACTCTCTCTCTCTCTCTCTTTCTGTCCCTTGCTCTCTCTCTCTCTCTCTCCCCTCTGGGGCTTTGTTATGCTAATGCGGAGGGATGTAGCGGATTCATAGTGATTTTTCATCTGGCGAGTGACGAGAGATAAAAAGGAAGTGACGAGGTGTCTTGATTGTCCTCAGTGTTTGGCTCTCGCTTGCTAACAAGCCGCCGCATTGTACAGATGCCATTTTCAAACGCCCTCCATTTGCATCTCCAAGGCTGCACTCTATCGCAACCCCTCTAAAAGTTTATGCCCCCTCATTAGACGAAGCACTCGTCTAAGATTAAAAATGCGGGACACTTTTATTTTCAGCAAGCCCTCTCTTGTGCGCATAGTAAAAGCAGATGTTATCGCGCGGAAGATGCTATATTTACGCCGCTGCTCCTCAGCGCCAGGGGCGTATCGTATGAGGCAGCGGGGGCTTGAAAATGAGCTGCCGTATCAGCGCAAGGTAACCGTTTCTTAATCACATTTGCATTTTTATTTTGAGAGATTCTTCAAACGTTTGCGTTATTGAGGATTTATGGCGAGACTCTTCGCTTGCTCTTCCATCAACTTCACTCATAAAGAAGCCACTCCATAACTCAGCTCAAGATGAATCTGCCCGCCCCGCCGAATAATTAAGTAGTAGATTTTTGATGCAGAAACTTCAGATAAATCATTTGTTTATGAGTATCAAAGCCTTGAGGTGCTATCTTATCCAACACATGTAGATTCTATTCATGGCATTGGCCCAAACACAACCACCAAAAGGCTAATTGCAGCATATGGGTTTGTCTTTATTATATCATAAAAATTAAATAAAAGAATGTATTTACACAAATCATAGCCTACATTGTATACAACTCGTCAAGACAAAAACTGAATGAGACGAAAGTTTTGCTTTGTTCTAAACAAGAGAACAAAGTTTTTTTTTTGTCAATTTAACTAAATTGGCCGTAGTGTATGAGTGTGAATGAGTGTGTATGGGTGTTTCCCAGTACTGGGTTGCAGCTGGAAGGGCATCCATTGTGTGCTGGATCATCCTGACCATCCTGTTGGTAATCAATAAATATTACTCAGTAGTTACTTTAAAATAGTCGTCCTTGTAATACTCAATGCTTAAAGTGTAAGGAGAAAAATGCCACCTTTACCCCTTTTTAAAACACTTCACTGATTCTTTACTTTTTAACTGAAGTTACTCCCATAATTTTTGCAAGGGGTAAAAGAAAAAGGTGCATAGGAAGCAATGACTGCAGATTTGAGACAAGATTAGATATTTGTTAGAGGTGCTCAGGACATGTGTGAAGTTGCAGTGGGTTTATATACACTCACCGGCCACTTTATTAGGTACACCTGTCCAACTGCTCGTTAACGCAAATTTCTAATCAGCCAATTACATGGTAGCAACTCAATCGATTTAGGCATGTGGACATAGTCAAGACGATCTGCTGCAGTTCAAACCGAGCATCAGAATAGGGAAGAAAAGTGATTTAAGTGACTTTCAACATGGCATGGTTGTTGGTGCCAGAAGGGCTGGTTTGAGTATTTCAGAAACTGCTGATCTACTGAGATTTTCACGCACAACCATCTCTAGGGTTTACAGTGAGCAGCAGTTCTGCGGGCGTAAATGCCTTGCTGATGCAAGAGGCTCACCAAAATTGCACAATAGAAGATTGGAAAAACGTTGCCTGGTCTGATGAGTCTCGATTTCTGCTGCGACATTCTAATAGTAGGGTCAGAATTTGGCTTCAACAACTTGAAAGCATGGATTCATCCTGCCTTGTATCAATGGTTCAAGCAGCTTGTGGTGGTGTAATGGTGTGGGATATTTTCTTGCACACTTTGGGCCCATTTGAATTGAATTGAGCATTGTGTCAACGCTACAGCCTATCTGAGTATTGTTGCTGACCATGTCCATTCCTTTATGACCACAGTGTACCCATCTTTTGATGGCTGCTTCCAGTAGGATAACGTGCCATGTCATAAAGCGCAAATCATCTCAGACTATTTCTTGAACACGGCAATGAGTTCAATGTACTCCAATGGCCTCCACAGTCACCAGATCTCAATCCAATAGAGCACCTTTGGGATGTGGTGGAACGGGAGATTCGCATCATGGATGTGCAGCCAACAAATGTGCAGCAACTGTGTGATGCTATCATGTCAGTATGGACCAAAAAAATCTCTGAGGAATATTTCCAATACGTTGTTGAATCTATGCCATGAAGGATTAATGCAGTTCTGAAGGCAAAAGGGGGTCCATCCTGGTAGTAGTAATAGTCCTGTACCTAATAAAGTGGCTGGTGAGTGTAAATGTGTACATATGGATATATAAATTAATATTTAGAACTATTTCAGAACAGTTTTGCATCATATACACTGTAAAATATATCTGTAAATTGACAGTTTTCCATACTTTGTGATTCATGTTTTCCCCCCCACTATCTATATTTTTGAATTGCATTATGGTATCTTGATTTATCCTCCAAAGGTTTTTGTTATTGACACGTTTTAAAAAGTGACTTTTATTGACATTTTTAATAGTTTAAAATGATATATTGTCTGGGTTGGTGTTGTAAATTACAGTACAAAAACCTGGTAATAAGCTGCCAGTACATTTTACAAACTTAGTTCTCTATATATGATATATACAATGTAAATAAAACATTTTCTCTCTAAAATGTCACTCTGTTAAAACTGTAGAGTTGAATTTTCAACATGAAAAGTGGCCAGAGCAGAGATAAAACTCCCATAATGCAATTCAAAACCGGAAATAAACAGAACACTCCTGTGAATCACAAAATATGGAAACATAAGGAAAGTATTTTTTACAGTGTACAGCAGAGGTCACTGGCTTTTTAAAACTGTATATTTGTATGTATACTTTTGTATATTTATATAGTGCCTGTTAAGTAATATGGTGAAAGTGAAGTTTATTTATAAACTAATTTCGAGAGGATCACGTGCTTATAATTGCTGCGGCTGGTCCCGCATTATCCAATTCATGATTCACCAATCAGACGATTCCTAAGCCACCATAAATACCCAAAGTTTCATATCACAGCCATCTTCGTTTTGAAGAATCCCCCCTTCCACCCCTACTCCTCCTTTCCTAGATGGGTGGCCCGGTGGCCCAGTGGTTAGCACTGTTGCCTCACAGCAAGAACGTCACTGGTTCTAGTCCTTACCAAGCCAGCCGACGTTTCTGTGTGGAGTTTACACGTTCTCCCCGTGCTCACGTGGGTTTTCACCGGGTTCCCCGGTTTCCTCCCACCATCCAAAAACATGCAACTTAAGTTAATCGACTAATCCAAATCGACATCATAGACATGCTCCTAGTAAGTAGTCATCTCAAGAGCAATCACTATCTGTTCATTAGCTACTACAGCAGGGGAGTTCTCGAGATCTACCTGAGCTCAAACTCCCCTCTCGCCTTGCAAACGGGAGGGAGCCCCGGGCTCGAGGATCTATGAGCTCAGGGTTCTATCCCGGGACAGCATGCCAAACAAGCTTTATAACCAATCATCAG
>CAIGQW010004173.1:1003639-1020199 GCA_903798125.1 Danio choprae | reverse complement strand
GTTGGCGGTTCATTCCGCTGTGGCGACCCCTGATGAATAAAGGGACTAAGCTGAAGAAAAATGAATGAATGAAAGAATATGTTAAACAGAGGGCAGCACGGTGGCGCAGTAGGTAGCACATTCGCCTCACAGCAAGAAGGTCGCTGGTTCGAGCCTCGGCTGGGTCAGTTGGCATTTCTGTGTGGAGTTTGCATGTTCTCCCCGTGTTTGCGTGGGTTTCCTCTGAGTGCTCCGGTTTCCCCCACAAGTCCAAAAACATGCGCTATAGGTGAATTGGCAAAGCTAAATTGTCCGTAGTGTATGTGTGAATGGATGTTTCCCAGTGATGGGTTGCAGCTGGAAGGGCATCCGCTGCGTAAAACATATGCTGGATAAGTTGCCGGTTCATTCCGCTGTGGCGACCCCAGATTAATAAAGGGACTAAGCCGAAAAGAAAATGAATGAATGAATGAATGAATGAATGTTAAACAGAAAAAAAGGAAACTCATAAAGGTTTGGAACCACTTTAGGGGTGAGTAAATTTTCATTTTAACATTGAACTATCCCTACAGTGGTTCTACGATGAAAGGAAGTGCATAATAGGATATCTGTGGAAAAATGTTTGAGTGTTGGACTGGTTTTATCAGACTATCTGTGTCACACACACTCACATACCTGACAAGCCCTTGTCTCAGTGGTGGGCAGAGGCTTCTCCACACCTCCCTTGCGTCCCGCTCCGTGTTCACTCTCCACACCTCCCTTGCGTCCCGCTCCGTGTTCACTTATTAACATCAGTCGCTCTCAGTGCATGAGCTTTATTACCATCTCCTGCTAATTATGCCTTTGGTCTGTGTGTGTGTTTAATAATTGCCTGCTCTGAGGGCATTCGACGGCAGTCCATGCGGGACCGAAATTGATTTTTAAGACATTAACTGATTGCTGTGAGTACCCAGATCAGAGTGAATTTGAATAATTGTTATTCATGTCATCTTTATGAGGCCGTGACGAGAGGATACAGGAGAGTCTCACTCGCTTTTGGTATTATCAATTTCTTGTATCATTTGACTGTATTCAGTTTTTTTTTTATGTAGTTGTCCTATTAAGTCTGATCTACTCACTATCTTCAGATTAAATAAACCTTTTATCGTTTATTATTTATAGTGGTTTAGAAAAACAGCTTTCTTAATAAATAAATAAATGAAGTATAATAAATGAGTAATTCTGTCATAGCCTTGGTACTTTTTAAAGAATAAATTAAAGAAGTAGTTTACATCTTTAAAGTTATGTATTCATGTAAAGTTTGTGAATAACCATGCAGTTAGTGGGGCGGGGCCGAGAGCCGTGAGGGCTCGGTTGTTGTTAGAAGGGATACAGCTGCTGCCAGAAGTTAACGAGAATTGTTTTATATTATTTATTTTGTTGCCAGTTAACTGTTTTTTATTTACCCCAAGCCTAAACCCAACCCTCACAGTAATGTAAAAACATTAATTATTGTTGTACGGTAATTGAATTTTTGTAATAATATAAATAATTCTTGTTAACGTCCGGCAGCAGATGTATACCTTCTAGACTTTACCTGAGAGCTCCTCCGTGAGACTCGAGACAGGACAGTCGTTAACACTAATGCCACTGGCCTTGTTCTGCTTTCACAGCTCTCACAAACCAACATTTGCCAACCAGGCTCATATGAGATATGTGCCCAGGGCTACACTTTTGTGAACTGCGAAATGTGTGCCCAGGGTTATGTCTGCTTGCAGTTTTTGTTTAGACAAATCCACTAGAGGCTGCTGTGTACATTTTTTGTGTATCTCAACATGAGAAATATCGGTCAGCTTGTCATGCCTGTATCAGCTTACTATAGACTGACCCACACACCTCTTCCCAAAACCAAACTGATTGTGTTTTCAAAAACAAACTAGACGAGAAAAGCCATCACAACCATGTGCTTATGTGCTTACCACAATTTCACACTGCTTTCTTTTGGTTTTGTTTTAACTGGTTTCTGGGACCATCCTTATGCTTTGCATCCCAAGTCTGCCATCGTATGACATGAGCTACTGAGCAAACTGAAGTGCTGGTAGAGCCGTCCATATCGAGGTAAGTGATCAGCTTTATTGCGAAAAGAAACAAAAGTTGTTGGCACATATTTTATGGTTTCCAAAAATGTAGTCTGGACACAATACCCCCAATGAGCCTGTGTTTTTTTGATGCTTTCAGACCCCATTTCAATCATGTTCATAATATATATTGTAAACCAATCCAATCTCACAGGAAAATATAACTATATTACAAGTGAAAAAAAATGTATTTGTATTGAAATTGGCAGCACGGTGGCTCAGTGGTTAGCACTGTCGGTTCACAGCAAGAAAGTCGCTGGTTCGAGTCCTGGCTGGGCCAGTTGGCATTTCTGTGTGGAGTTTGCATGTTCTCTCTGAGTTCGCGTGGGTTTCCTCCGGGTGTTTCGGTTTCCCCCACAGTCTAAACAATACATCTTTTCCATACCGTATCATTTTTTAGGTCATTGAAATGTCCTTCAAAGTAATAAATAATGGTCACAGGTTATTATTAGATACAATTCTCACTATTAACAAACCATTAACTATGACTTTTGCTTCAAAAAACACCTAATTTGCTGTTTATTAATACTTATTAAGGTAATAGTTGGGTTTAGGCATTACGTAGTATTATGGATGTAAATAATATCACACAGAATATGTGCTTTATAAGTAATAATACAATCTATCCATCAACAAACATATTTTTGATAACAGAATACTGGTATAGGTGTCTCATGTCATCATATACAATCACAGGACCATCCATTGTACAATCAAATTGACCATCATTTATTCTCCATCATGCGGTTTTATACCCTTTATTAGTTTCTTTCTTCAGTTGAACACAAAAGAAGATATTTTGAAGAATGCTGGCACCCATTTACATCCATAGTAATAAAAAAAAATGCTGACTGTGCAAGTCAGTGGGTTCCCAGAATTTTTCAACTATGTTCAACAGAGGAAATAAACTCAAATAGGTTTTGAACAAGTGAAGGGTGAGTAAATGATGACAGAGTTTTCATTTTTGGGTGAACTATCCCTTTAAGACCTGTTTTGAACCTAATTTGTTATACATATAGAGGTAAATACAATATGAACATACACTGCAAGGCAGGGTTCCACACAATTCATTCATGTTGTCCCAACACAAATCGATTAGGTTAACCTTACAAATTCAAGTGTACTGAACATAAAACAATTAAGTTGTCCCATAAAAATCTCAAGAATTGTGTTGTATAAATAAGTAGTTTGACCAAGCAGCAAAATAATTTTTGGAGTGTATAGAATGTACAGTGTTTTGCATGAAATGAATAGGTTTTTCTTCAGAGGTGGCCACTGAAGATCCCAAAGCTTCTGAATCATTGTTTCGAGGGAATGTCAGTAAATCATCTTGAGCGTTGAAATGATCTTGCTTGTATGTGGATCATTTGATGAAGGTCTGTAATAAAACGCTCTAGTTCCACAGCAAATCTATTGCTTTAATTTAATACGATATGCCTTGTGGTGATTTTAAAGAAATAATCACAGCACTGAATGCTCTTTTTTTCTTTTCTTTTTCGCCAAACAGATGAATCTTGTAACATATCAACATACTATCATGTCGGCTTCATACACATACAACATAAAAGCTCAACGTGGACAATTACGCTCGGCTTCATTTATCAGACGGAGACCGCCAGGTACTTAAAATATTAACCGTCAGAACATCCAGGACTAGGTTAATCTACCCCATCAATATTTAAGGGCCCCTTTTTATGCATGTATGCTGAATTGTCCAATTTCATTAAGGTCATTTGTCAGCCCTCAGGCGGTGGTCTCCGAATGGGTGGACCCGCGAGATTAGCAGACCATAGACCAGCGCTCGGTCTCCCAGATTGGCCGGTGTTGTGCTGCTGACACACTTTAAAAGTGCACTGAATATGGATTATTACATTTAGGAGCCCTTTTATTTCCGCCTCGCTTGCGTACAGGCAGAACGCACACGAATAATATCCCTATTCCGTTCTACGACCTCTGAACGTCCAAATGATGATTGGCTCAGCATGAACGGGGCAGCCGGTGTTGTTGAGCTTGGCATTACATCGCAGTAATGTCCATTTGAACAGGCGTATTGCCACAGTGACTCATTTAAAACACAAAGTAGGTGTTAGGGGTCATTTAGTCCTGTGTCTGGAGAATGGCTGTCATTTACTTCCACACAAAGACGAACACGTGCCAAAAAAGGAAAACAGACTCATGAATTATGACTTGAGTTGGAATGATTGCCGTGAACCCTTTAAATGAGAGGTGAAAGTGAAAAAATATGGAACCAATTCAAGCACTAGCAATCCCAACGCGGCCAACGTCTTGTTTAGCAGCACAGCTGATTGGGTACAAATCGTAGACCACCTATCACATTGTGAAAGACAATGTATTCTGGCCAGACGTGTTTTCCCGACCGATAATATGTCACCTTCATCAACATTTTTTTTTTTTAGCGTCTCCTTCAACCATACATCTGGACACCTGAAAGGCATGACATTTTAACGGCTCTAATTCTCACGGTGCACGGCTCCGTTTCCTGTTTGCGCTAAAAGTGTCATTTTCATTCCGATTCTGAATGACCAATTTGTCTGTATATCGTACGCCATTTACATGCTCCCCCCCCATTTTTTTATATGCAAAACAGCACACAAAAACGCTCTTGCTTTGCATGCCGACGCAGGGCCATTTCCCTCAATCTAATTTGATACTTTTGAGAGGAAAAAAAAAGGCCTCTGAGGGACGCCGCCTCTTGTCCTTCCACGCTTTATGTGACATCCTGATGACAAGTGTCTTTAATATGCATAAAGCAATTTCTATATTTCGTCCATTGACTTTTTGCATGTTGAACAGAATTGCATATGGGATGCCGTGAGTAGAGTCAGTTATATTAAAACATCTGTTCTTTATGTTTATTGCTTTTTGAGCTAAAGCGAGCAGCGGTGGAAATGTATGTGTCTCCTTTTGCTGTTATGTAGTTTTGTAGCTTGCTCATCAAAACAAACAAGACAGTGGAGATATATATATATCTATCTATCTACTTTGTAGTGGTTGGTAAAATACAGTAAAAGCGTTTTCTATTTTAAGACATTTTACATTTTTATGTATTTCTGACTTCTGATATAATGCAATTTCTATTTTAGTATATTTGGAAATTTGATGTATCTCTGATCTTTAATTCTTTCTAAAAAAGCAGAGTTTGTGCTGCAATATGGTTAGTTAATTGTTGTTTTTAAATCGTTTAAATCGTTCTTTTTGCATCTTTTTTTTTTTTGGAAAAACTTTCTTTAAGGATTCTTTGTTTCATAAACCGGGCGACGCGGTGGCGCAGTGGGTAGCACAATCGCCTCACAGCAAGAAGGTCGCTGGTTCGAGCCTCGGCTGGGTCAGTTGGCATTTCTGTGTGGGGTTTGCATGTTCTCCCCGTGTTGGCGTGGGTTTCCTCCAGGTGCTCCGGTTTCCCCCACAAGTCCAAAGACATGCGCTACAGGTGAATTGGGTAAGCTAAATTGTCCCTAGTGTATGTTTGTGAATGAGTGTGTGTGGATGTTTCCCAGTGATGGGTTGCAGCTGGAAGGGCATCCGCTGCGTAAAACATATGCTGGATAAGTTGGCGGTTCATTCTGCTGTGGCGACTCCAGATTAATAAAGGGACTAAGCCGAAAAGAAAATGAATGTTTCATAAACCAATTTTATATATTTTATTAATTAGTTGATTGCTTGATCGCATCTTTGTTAAATAAAAGTATGATAATGAGCACCAAATCAAAATTAATTCCATTAAAATAGAACATTTATGCTGTACATCTAGCATCTTGCATGTTTCATTCATTCATTTTCCTTCGGCTTAGTCCCTTTATTCATCAGGGGTTGCCACAGTGGAAGGAACCGCCAACTTATCCAACATATGTTTTACACAGCGGATGCCCTTCAAGCTGCAACCCAGTACTGGGAAACATCCAAACACACTCATTCATACACTACTGCCAATTTAGTTTATTCAATTTAATAGTTTAATCTATTCGCATGTCTTTGGACTGTGGGGGAAACTGGAGCACCCGGAGGAAACCCACGCCAACACGGGGAGAACATGCAAACTCCACACAGAAATGCCAACTGACCCAGCCAGGGCTCAAACTACCGACCTTCTTGTTGTGAGGCGACAGCACTACCCACTGCGTAATGAAGTTCTGATGAGTTGCTTTCCTCAGCAAATAAATGTCCCCACAAGGTTAAAATTTACATTTGGTCCTCACAACATAAGGAATACAAGGTACACACATACACACAAATAAATATATTTAGAGAGCGTAATATAGAGGAGGTGGTAGAGTAGGAGAGCTACACATTTGTCACTCTCTTTGTGAGATCAGAGCTCTTCCAGTTACAGTCCTGTCCCGCTCCAGGCAACCCCTGCTGCTACTGATGCCTCATACAGCCCTTCTGTGGACTTATGTCTTTTTTTTCTCTTACCATTTACTGGTACATATACATCTGCTTTGTTTGCAGATAATTACTTTTATGGATGTTGTATCCCAGCAGCCACCATAAAAATGACATCAAACATGACATCAAGCATGAGGTCAAAAAACATGTAAAAAATGCAAATCTATTTCATGTTAAAACCTTGACGTCCATTTGACGTCTACACATTGATGCCCTTTTGACAACCAAAATAAGGACACAAAAAGCACTGTAATATAAGAACTTTTTTATTCATCTGAAAGCTTGAATCCAAAATTACTGGATTGTGTATCCCTTCAATCAATGTAAATAACATTGAAATCAAATATGGTCAGTCAGTAGCATGACATGTTAAACTGTTCCCTTAGCCAGTGTCAGGACATGGATGCTCTGGGGCGCTGTTTTTGCACGTCAGTGTTTACGAATAGATTACATCGAAAAGAACGCGAGTAATCTTCACAAACTATACATCAGCCTAAAGCTACAACCCTCAAGCAGCAATTGTAGCTAGTGGTTTTTAAATGGAAAGCTTATAAAGAATGTATTTGCTTAATTTGTCCAAGTTGTACAGAAAACACTTATTAGATGTGGAGTACATATCATCGTAATAACACATCATGGTTTATTTTGAGAAGTAAGAGTCCTCAGAACAACACCCCATAAAGCACATTTAGTCCACCGACACAATAGTGTTAAATTATGAATGGTTATTGATTTGTTTACGTCACTGTTTCTTTCTGAGACCTGTTGTTTACATTGTTTACTATGTTACTTATGCACTAAAACGGCATCTTTGTAGTAAAAAGCAAGACGATGTCAAAGCTTACAATGTTACTTTAACAACTCGTGGATGGAAGACGATGACATGATGAGACGGAACACGGAATATAACAAAAGACGGATTTATTCAACAAACACTTACGGGTTACAAACTGGGTACATCGAACAGGCAGACGGGACAACAACGCTGAAACAAGACAATACCGGACCACGAAGGATACACACGGAAGGGTATAAATAGACAGGGGGATGATTAAACTAATTACACACAGGGGATGAACACAGGTGAAATAAATGAACACTGACGGTGGCGGGAAAAGGACAAAGGGATCACATGACAATAACAGATGACGTGGACAGAACACTGACAGTTACAAATAAAATAAGACTACAAACTGAATAAAAAGTCAAAGTTATAGTTACTAAAATCTAAACAAAGCAGTCGAGTGTTTTGACATTCTGGATATGTAATCTGTAAGCCACTTTTAGCCAGTAACTTACTTTCTAGTTTGACTGATGGGAGAATTTAGCCAATGGATGCATGGTCTTTAGAAATATGGTGACGTTTATTCATCTATTGGTGACATTGTTATTTTATTGCTCTCTGTGCACTGCCACTGGTTCACACTTGTCCTGCATAGCTTTATGCTAACAGTTCAAGCTAACGGCAGAACGGCTAGTTTGCAAAAAGGAAACAAAGAAGTCCAAATACATGCGGTATAGGTGAATTTGATAAACTAAATTGGCTGTAGCTGTTTCTCAGCACTAAGGGTTGTACTCTCAGTGCTGGAAGGGCATCCGCTGCGTAAAACATATGCCGGAATAGTTGGCGGTTCATTCCGCTGTGGTGACCCCTGATAATCAGGGACTAAGCTGAAGGAAAGTGAATGAATGGCATTTGCTGTTTGTTGTTTATTGTTTGTTTATTTATTTATTTATTTATACAGGGACAATGTACAACATGACATGTTGTACCAGAGTTAGCTATAAAGCTAATTTACATCTGTAGTCCCTAGGCAGGAAGTTGTAACAAATTTAACAATTTTAAAAACAGCACAATACACATCATACTCAATAAAAATGAAATCAAATCAATGGTTGCATATTTGATTTTGTTTAAGCCAAATTTTAAGCACAGTTTTAAAATGATTAAAAGTGGTACTCTCTCTTATATGCACTGGTATTTTATTCCATTTTTCTGCTGCTCTGACTGAAAAAACTGATTGTCCAAAAGCAGTTCTCTTACGTTTAAGAGACTTATTTAAAATGAGCTGAAACCACACAATTCTTGAGATTTTTTGGGGGAGGACAGCTTAATTGTTTAATGTTCAATTCACTTCAATTTGTAAAAAACTAATTAAATTCAAAACTAATTCCTTCATGTTGTCCCAAATTCATGTTTTACAGTAAGTTGATTCAATGAAATTATGACTTTTTATCAGTCAGTTGTGAAGCAACTTCTTTTTTCAAGTCGTATCTAGTAACTACTAGCTTCTCAAACATAACATGATTATCATTGTGGTTGGCTACAGCAGGCCTGTCGGTCAGACAGTACATCTGAGATGTGGTCATGTGTGCGATAATGCTTTAAGTTACTCAATAACACTCTCAATTCAAGTTCAGTTCATTTAATTAACAAGACAACTGCATTCAAGAACAGATTACAGTCTAACTCTCAGATATGTTCATAATGACACAAAAGCTGTTTATGAAAAAAAAAAAACCTTCACCAGTGACACCTTTACTGAACATCTCGGCATATTTGAAAGAAAATTTAAATAATACCTCACAGAAAAATGTGCTTTGGTAATTATGTTTAGATAGAACGGCGTTTTTTTTTGCTGATAAGAGGTGACCACGTGAGGTTTGCAGAGGCGAAGGAATGCAGACTATTACCATCCAAAACCGCTGTCTCAACGGCAATACCTCAACCCCCTAAAATGACAGCTGATCTGATTACACATGAGACCAGAAGCTTACGGCGGTTCTCAAAGCTCTTCGTTCTGAGGAGCACCTGGGTGTCAAACCACACACACACTTCTCTGCCGAATTTGGAGATGCGTAGATGCTCCCCTCATGGCGCTGATCTGTGACCCGTTGCTTGGTTTTGCATGTAATGGTTAAAGTCTGGATTTGGCTGGGGAGACACTGTTCTCAGACCAGCGTTTAAAACAACTGGCTGTGGTCTTTCTTTTGCAGGCACTGAATTTAACCACAGGAAGCGAGCTCACTTTATCTCCCCGACTGCCTGCGCCCTTTGCCACCCAGCAGAGCGTGGGTGTGACACCTGCCTGGGTGTGGAGGAAGAAGGAGAAAGGAAGCACAGAATAAAATACGTAACAAGACCAGCGGGGCTAAATATAAAGACTAAGAAGTTCTGAAAGATTACAGGCATCAAGTAAGAAGTGAAAAAAGGACGTCTGAAATCTCTACTGAGATCTTATCATGTAACATATATTTGGTACATGTATGCTGTCTTTATATATTTCATATCTTTAATATTATGTTTCAGTGACATGCACTAATTTAGAGTCATTGTGAGCATAAAATTACAATTAGTCAAAATAAAAAGGTCACTTTATATACATCTGCATATCATGTTGTTTTGACAATATACACAATACCAGTGTTTTAACTTCAGCAGGAAATTTGCTGGAACAACCCAGATTTTCACTCACATTTTAGTTTCTTGTTTTCTGCAAACAAAAAAGAAAAGAAAAGAAAGAAAGACACAAAAAACATGAACGAAAAAGAAAAAAAACATGCTCTAAACAACAACTTTATGGAAAAAAAATGTTTGTTTCATTGTATAAAGAAACCGTGCAATTTTTCATTCATTCATTCATTCATTCATTCATTCATTCATTAATACTGTACATTTTCTTTTCTTTTGGTTTGAAAGAGCAAAACACTAATTAACATCTATAATTAAACAGTAGGACTTGCATGTTCTCCCCATGTTGGCGTGGGTTTCCTCCGGGTGCTCCGGTTTCCCCCACAACTCCAAAGACATGCGGTATAGGTGAATTGGGTAAGCTAAATTGTCCGTTGTGTATGAGTGTGAATGGGTGTGTATGGATGTTTCCCAGAGATGGGTTGCAGCTGGAAGGGCACCCGCTGTGTAAAACATATGCTGGATAAGTTGGCGGTTCATTCCGCTGTGGCGACCCCAGATTAATAAAGGGACTAAGCCGAAATGAAAATGAATGAATGAATGAATTAAACAGTAGCTCTCCCGGGTCTGACAGTCACATTTGTAGCTTAGCTTAGCATTGAATCAGATTAGACCAGAGGTAGCCAAGCTACAACCATAATCAAACACTCCTGAGTCAGTTAATCAAGCTGTTACTAGATATATACTAGAAACTTCCTGGCAGGTGTGTTGAAGCAAGTTGGAGCTAAACTCAGCCGGACACCGGACCTCCAGAAACGAGTTTGGACACCCCTGGATTAGACCATTAGCATCTCACTCAAAAAAAAAGATTTTCAATAATTTCCCTGTTTAAAACTCGACCCTTCTGTAGTTACATCATGTACTAAAAATGAAAAGTTGTTATTTTCTAGGTCAGGGATATAAGCAATGGTCCAGAAGATCAGACACACAGACAGACAGACAGACAGACAGATAGATAGATAGATAGATAGATAGATAGAAGAGAGACTGTTCCAGCTCTTCTCTCTCATTTTAATTTGGAGGGAACAGTGGGGTCAGTTCAAAGCAGACAGCGGTTAAACAAAGAGTGAATAAATAGTGGGATCACTTGGGTGCGTAATAAAATCAGCAGGAGCAGGACTGAAAAAACTGTCCCACACAGACCTCTAGGCTGTAGTTCTGAGTCCGTATGGGATGGCTCCTGGGTCTGGGACCCTGGGACCCGGTCTGCCTGTTGGTGACGACTGTTCTAGGCCAATAAGGCTAGGCATTATTCTTTCATTCTGGCATCATAAACAAATAACTTTTGCTGCAAATTGGCACCTCGGAAAAGATGGGTTTGTAATCTGTAATCGCTGATCAATTCATATGGGAGTCATTGGGATAAATAGGTAAAAGTAAATGAATATTGTAAGACGATGAAAGTGATTTGGACCCCAAAAACAAACTATGACCTTTTATAATGCATAATAGGGGGGGGGGGGACAAGAAAAAAACAAAAAAAACAAGGGTAGAGTTAAGAAATGATGGTGGAAAGGTCATAAATGAATTTGCCAGCTAAGTCACAAAAAGTGTGAGAAATTGAACTAAAAACAAACAAACACACCGATTTTTAGCATTTCTCTGTATATACTGTCAACTTTAATCAAATAAAAACAAGCAAACAAAAAAAGTACTCTCTAACATGTGTACTCTTTATAAGAGGAAAGAAGCCAAAATAATATTAAAATGAGCTTAATGTAAACCATATGGCTAAGTGTCCTCAAATCCTCTGGTGCTTGACTGCCTCTCATTGTCTCTAAAGCCACTATGGAAAACTCAACACTCTGACTGTGACAACAAATCTTTGCTAATTTTTCAAAAGTGCTGGGCTACAAGACTTCACAGCCCTGAGAGGCCAAGCGAGCGGTGCGAGTGAGAATTGATTTGTTTGGGTTCGTCACGTCCATCAGTCATCCAAGAAATGATGAGATGAGCATCACGGCGCAACAGATGCCTTATGTGGTCTACAGCGTTTGGCAGGCCTTGATGTACATCAACACGAAAAAAGCAGAGCGCTTGAATTTCCTCTCCGCGTCCCTCTTGTTTAGAGATATACGAGTGTAATGTGCGGATTGAGTTCAGCGTGTGAACTAGGATCCAAACCACATCAGAAGTGCTCTGCTGTGCAGGCAGACTGCGTGAAAGCATCTCCCTTTCTCTTATGATCTTGGCTGTCGATTCGATTGTGATAATTTATGCTCACTGCGATGACTTTGGGTTTCACATATGGAATAGCATGACCTCTCCTAATGAGCGCTGGAGAACTTGGGAAGCGTTTACAGCAAAAAATTACTCGCCTTAGATAATACATGTCAGATGTGCTGAAAAAAGGTGTTAATGTGTGATGAAAAAAGCTAAGGCCAGTTTATATTGCGCCAATAAATGGCAAAGCAAGTCAAATTCCAACAGTTGGATCAATGTGTTAAAACTCATTGTGAAGTGTGAACAGTGTGACGGTCTCCCAACATTCTAAAGCCAAATGTGGTATGATTAAAAATGTTGGTTTTCATAGATCATGAGATTTGTAATTTAATTTAATGCTACGCAGAACACCCAAGAGTGTCAAGAAAGGAATTTTAGCTTACCAATGTATCATGGATGTGTGTAACTATTAATTTGGCTAATTTGTACGTCTTTGCTTTATACAATCTGTTTATTACCCAACACTATTACTGTAAAAAATTACCTACTTTACCATGATACTTTGCAAATTTTTTTGAGTTTTTTTTTTTTTTTAAATCATCGTGTAATTTCTTTTGTAATCATTGTGTTAGTTTCAGCAATACCTAAATGACTTAGGCAAGGACTAAATTGTTGATGAATGAGTCAAAGTTTCTCAATGCCCCTTTTCAACTGGTATGAACCAGGTGCTAATTAGCCAAGTAAGACATATTTTGTTGGTCCTGAAGAAACAATTCTTAATGAAAACGTTTCTTGACCCTATCCTTAACCCTATCCCTAACCTTAACTTATCTTAAAATCAGAGGTTAAGTGATGGTGAGTGAAAATCAATGGTGAGTGAACTAGAATTAAACCCCCAAACCTCATTTTAAATCTAAACTTGACACAGTTGTCCCTCAAATCTGATTGGTTAATGGATTCAATTATTAAATGATTCAGGAACATATTCTCCTTAGTGCAAGGTAAAAAAGCTGGGGTAACAGATGTCAAAGTATGCATAATGATCACTGTCCATCAATGAAAGCATCTATAAGGGCGTACTCACACTAGCTACAGTTGTCCTCTGTCCCTCCTCCCCTCTTCCCCAATGGCCTGCACTTTCACTGCTTTTACCTTCCGCACTTGAGCACACTTCCGTCATCGATGATGCGACTGTTCAGTTTAAGAGAAGAGAAGCGCTCTCGCTCAGCACAGTGGACATTGCTTTAGTTATATCGTTTTGTATTATTTTTAGTCATTTGGGATGCAGTGACACACAGTCAAATAATTTGCTGAACAGATCCACCACTTTAGACGCTCATAAATTATCATAAAAGTCCTCGTGCTGCAGGTATTAAGAGGTTTGCTGAAGCTATCAGCTGACGTGCAGCGAGGGGTTTGTGTCTTTAATAAATTATGACAGTTCGTGTTCAATGAAAAGTAAGAATGATTAATAAATCCATATGAAACAGTCCCTTAAAAGTGACGTTGCGTCTTCAGTTTCAGGCTTAGGCGCCCTTTGCACTCACGCTACAAGCGTACCGCCCAACCGAACTGCGCTCTGGCACACCTTTTCTAACTGGGCCTGGGCCCAATTCAGAGCACTCACACTTGTCAAACAAACTGGGAAAAGCGCCTGGGCAAGGTTCGGATAGCATAGTGTGAGTGCACCCTAAATGTCCACACAAGCCACTGGTACCTGGACCTCAGTGCAGCAGTGGAAGAGCATCCCTTGATCATATGCATTTGTATCCATTGCAAACCATGTTTATTTTACCAAAAAGACCTGTACAAATTCCAAAGGCAGAAGTGCCGATAAAGATAAGGGGCTGCTGGCCTATTTTGGGTGTTAGTGTAGTTATACATTGGTGAAGCTTTAAACTGCTGATTGGTCAGTTTGAATGCTTCTCAGATTTGGTGTTGACCACGTGGTCAAGGAAGAGACACATTTAAATTGTAACTTTCAAGTATTCTCTGAATGACTTTTGATTTAACCAATACAATACGATACGATACGATACAATACGATACAATACAATATCATCACATAATAGCAATTCTCTCCCACATATTTAGCTATTATAACTGGACCTATTTCTCAAAAAGGGGGTTGGACTAGAAATGTACAGTTTTTCACCATCATGCTGATACATTTTTTTTGTCCTTCGACAATACTACAGCTCGAACCACTATAGTTGAATTCCCAACTTACAATATCATGTGGATGCATCCTGGGTCCGGCCATTCATTTGGATGTAAAATTGACAAAATCCACAATTTTAAATGTCATAGAGCACCTTTTCATGATGATTCTCTTGTAAAGAAGTGGAGGGCTCTTTCAGCAGAATAATGGACCCTGACACAAGAGTTCCCTTCCTTCAAGTCCCCTAGATCTTAATTTAACTAAGCATCTGTGAGATTTGCTGACCCAGGAGTGGGCAGTCCTGCAGAGTTTTGATCCAGCCTTGATAAAAACTCACTTGTGAGTGGCTTTTTATTAACTTCCAGACCTCCAATCATACCTCCAACCTGGAGCCTGCAGTGATTATATATGATTCTGTAAGGATGTCCTACAGAATAATGAAAGTATATACTTTCAATATTCTGTAGGACATCCCTGTGCTGGACCAACAAGTTCCATTCATGGCAAATGCAAGTCACAGCTTATTTTTTTGTAAAGCTCCTTTGAAACCAAAATTATTGTGAAAAGTGCTATACAAATAAACTTCAATTGAATGTACTGGATCTGCTGCTAACATATTGGTCCCTAAAGTCGCAGTCACTCTATAGCAGGGCTGCCCAAACTCGGTCCTCGAGGGCTGGTGTACTGCATAGTTTAGCTCCAACTTCCTTCAAAACACCTGCCTTGAATTTTCTACTATACCTAGAAGGAGCTTGATTAGCTGGTTTAGGTGTGCCTAATTGGGGTTGGAACTAAAATATACAGGACACCGGCCCTCCAGGACCGAGTTTGGGCACCCCTGCTCTATAGTTTAAGCATGCAAGTTTCTGTTGGACGGTGCAGCAAAAGGGGGCAGAATGAAACAAGATGATTAAACATCGGTAAAGCTAGCAATTGCTCCATATTTAAAATTCTTGTACAGAGGTCACATTTTGATCTTGTATTGTCTCTCACAAGAGCTCAGAGTTCATCAATCTTGAATCATGAATTTTGGAAGACAGCAACATGCACACGAGCTTACCTTTCTGGTCTGCAACATTCGCACGCATATGGATAGAAGTCTATGGAGTGAAAAGTGCAGCGAAACCATGACTTAATGCGCATTCTAACAGCATTTATTTCAAACTGTGATCAAAACTGACTGGAAGCATCTGTGCATTGAACAATTGTATTGCATACCTTCCAGCCAATCAGAATCAAGAACTTCAACAGACCATGGAATAAACGCAAAAAGTTTTTACGTATGCTGAAAAAGTGAGGCCCTTGTTCAAAAAATATGCTGACTCTGAGGTTGTTGTGGAATTTTCTAGGTGCTATTATCTCTGGAGTCGACCGATCACAACATCGATCAAGCCATTTACCATTTTTACACCAGTAAGAAAAACAAAAACGTGCTGACTCATACAAGCCAGCGTTCGGTACTACTTAAAAAGTTCACACCTGTCAGTCACTATGGCTGAAAGCAACAACTGTAAAGCGTCATGTTCAAATGCATTCATGATGACAATACACATTTCGAGCTCTGAAATGGGAGATTTACGGCTTCTCTGGGGTCCCTTCCCCCTCGTTCCCTCACGGAGCTGGGGTCGGACTTCAGCAGATTTGCTTTGAAAGCTTAGCTCTCATTTGGGCAGAGTGGATTCAGATGGCTTGGCCTCAGCTCAAAGGCGGTCGGCTCTCTGGGTCAGCTCATTACTTCAAGAGAAGCAAAGGGCTGATGCTCTCAAGTGTGGCGGCTTTCAATCACTATCCGACAGCTCCAGTCACTGGGTCATGACTTGCGAGATACATGGGGCAAAGATGACACAGTCCTGGTGTGTTTTAACCAGAACCCTGTGTGTCATTGGTATTTTCAGTGATAAAGTTTGTTTCATTATTATATTCAAAATCATTAGAACAACCAACAGAATGTCGAGGCAATTCAATTTGATTTAGTGGTGAAATTGTATTAATTTGTATAATCTGATTCATGTATTTTAGTACGATTTGAACATCCCCTAATGAGTGCTGGTGCAAAGGCTTTAATCGTACGCTTTCATACAAATGAATTAGCATGAATTGTAAAACAGCCATGTTTTTTTTGTGAAATCAGGCTGAAATAACACATTCCATTTATTTTTTTTTGAAGATGAAGATGCTCAATAATTATTATGAGTTAGATAAACTATAATTTGGTATCAAATTAACCCTTTAACACAATAAATGTCTGTTTTTTCTTACTT
>CAIGQW010004173.1:931629-953639 GCA_903798125.1 Danio choprae | reverse complement strand
TATACACACACACACACACACACACACACACACACACACACACACACACACACACACACACACACACACACACACACACACACAGACAGATGAGTCTTTGTTTGTTGTAGAGAGTGTTTCTTCTTTGTTTCGCCAGCTGTGTTTTTGACCTAAGCCTTGTCTTTTTGTTGTATGCTTTTTTTGCCGCCTGTACTGAGCTTACTCCTGTTTAATGACTACGATTTGGATGACCTGTATGCTCCTGTTTTGACCATTGCCTGCGTGTACGACTGATCTTACTAAACTGCACTTGGATCCTTACCTTTGTTGTCCTCTACTCGCTCCATCTTGTGACAGTAATATGAGCTGGGACACTTATGTAGTATGTTAATGTATACTGTAGTATGTTAATGTATTATAAAGTTGCACATTAAAAGTTACACGATTATAAACTTGATTTGCTTTAAGCCATTTCTTTAACTTTTATTTAAATGTTGAATAATTTGTAATACGCCTTAAATCAACAGGAAGTGTATTCCAGAAATGACTGGCTCTAACTGAGAAGACTGACTGTGGAAAAGTTGTACGTGTAACACAGCACAGTCTCCTCTAGTAATAGATCGTGTTGCTCTGCCATTATTACTCTTCTGTGTCACAAACTCACATAATGGAGGTGGAGTATATCCATTTAAAATTTAAAAAATCATACAAGCATCAGCCAAATATTTCATTCACTCATTTATTCATTTTCATATCAGCTTAGTCCCTTTATTAATCTGGGGTTGCCACAGTGGAATGAACCGCCAAGTTATCCAGCATATGTTTTACGCAGCGGATGCCTTTCCAGCTGCAACCTATCACTGGGAAACATCCACACACTCTCATTCACACACATACACTACGGACAATTTAGCCTACCCAATTCACCTATACCACATGTCTTTGGACTTGTGGGGGAAACCGGAGCACCCGGAGGAAACCCACACCAACACGGGGAGAACCTGCAAACTCCACACAGAAACGCCAACTGACCCAGCCGAGGCTCGAACCAGCGACCTTTTTGCTGTGAGGCGAACGTGCTACCCACTGCACCACCGTGAGGCCCCCAAATATTTCATATTATTATAAAAACTTATATAAATATAAAACAAATTGCTGTATTATATTACAGTGATGATACCTAATAGTCTTCTGATCAAATATTTGAGTGTCTGTTTATAAAGTGATTCAACTGATTTTAAAACTAGTAAGAAAATATGTAATATGAGAAAAATCATGGAGCAGATCAAGGGTTTTGCTGATTCTTTAGTCAAGTAAGGTCGTATATGCCTGAAGTTGGCTAGATTAAATTTAACAATTTTAACGAGCTTCTTGGCATGCTTTTGAAATGTCAATTGTGAATCTAAAATTAGACCTAAATATTTATAATCAGAGACAACCCTGAGCTTTTCTCCTTTAACTTTTCTTATCCAAACTGGACCAGACCTTTTTATGTAACCATAGAATTCAATTCAATTCAAGTTTATTTATATAGCGTTTTTTACAATGTAGATTGTGTCAAAGCAACTTAACATGTTCTAGTAAAGTCCAGATTTCAGAGTTTAAGTTCAGTTTAGTTTAGTTCAGTTCAGTGTGGTTTAAGTTTCACTGCTGAAAGTTCAAACACTGAAGAGCAAATCCACCGAAGCGCAGCTCCACAAGTCCCGATCCGAGCAAGCCAGTGGCAACAGTGGCGAGGAAAAAAAAACTTCACCATTTGACGAAGTGAAGGGAAAAAAACCCTCAAGATAAACCAGGCTCTGTTAGGCACGACCATTATTTTTCTGGCCAAACTTCCTGCTGTCTAGGCGCCAGAGGCTGGAGAAGCTGGACGTCCATCGTGGTGAAACTGCAAGTGTGGCTAGGGCACCGGCAGGAGGTCAGGCTGGCCCACAGGATCAATGCGTGGACTCGTTTGTCACTGTGGCCTTTCAGGAGTCAGTCTCATGCACTCTATTCCTCCATGACCACCACAGCATCAGCTCGGGATACGGCCTGGTCCAGGATACCTTGGGATCATCTCTTCACAGGTCTTGGATCGCATCAATGGCGCTGCATAGTCTTTAGGGGCCTCGGGATGAGTATCCCCAGGTGGAAATAGAAAATAAAGAAAATAATTTGAGTTGCTGCTGTTCATAGTGTATTTAAACAAGATGCAAAAGTGGATTGTTATAGATGAAAATAGCAGTTATATAAACAAACATAGAAACAAACATGTAAAGTATATGAGAGTTACACAATGTCTGGTGCATTAAGACAGGAGTTCTACAGGTGGTTGTCAAGCCAGCTCACCTGTGTGAAGCACACTCATGCATCACACCGTTATGCAATGTATTGAGTGTATGAGCCTCGGACATTATCAGGAAGGTTGTTCCAGAGTTTAGGAGCCATAAATGAGAAATGAGAGTTAGGAGCAGTCTTCAGAAATCAATTAGTCGACTAACTTTAAAGACTAGACTAAGCGGTTTTCTGCGTGGCCACAGGTCAGAAAATGAATACCAATGCGGTGTATTTTATACAATCATAATAGTAAAGGTTTTTCATTGGTTTTGATGATTTCATGAAAAAATAAATAACACACATGGATTTTCAATTGCTCAAAGGGTTTTTTAATTGTGGGAAAAAAAGTTTTTTGGGGTTTTTTTTCAAACAAGGAAAAAATAGTTCAAGAATTGCTTACTACATGGTTCTTCAAGGATGAAGAGTGTTTTATCTAACAGTACGCAGTAAATAATTCAAATGATTTAAAACAGTAGTATGCTAAATTACTGTCACGTGTAGCAACATTTAGTTTATTTAATGAGCAATAATAAAGTGATTGGTTGAAAATGATAGCATCATTAAAACTTTGTTACAATGTAATGACAATGTAATAAGGACAGTGTGCACAATACACATATCACAACTGTTAGTACTGCGACCAAAAAACTAGAGAAAAACAACAACAACAACACTATCATCAACTCATTTATGTTATTTTACAAGTGATGTCTTTGTGACAAAGCCGTGATTGTGAAAAACAAGGGTATACCAACAGAAACCTCTGATCCTCTATTGACAGTAGAGAGGCTTCTGAACTCTTTTGCTAACTGTAATGCACGTCAATAGCTTTGTTAGACTGTGATCTTCTAGGCAGACATTTCCAGTATTTTTCACAATGTGCGCAAGAATGTGTCTTTAGCATTCTTCTCACTATTTTCACCATATGGCACTCACAGCTCATCCAAACCATCATCTTACTTTAACAACCTGTGCTTCTTACGCCCGAGCCCATTATTCTCAGAGTTCACCTCTTCTTCAGGAGGGGCTTTTTAGAGACATGAAAACACAACTCGGGTTGTTTGAGATGCTCTCTTTAGAAGAGGGTAAACACACTTCAACTCAGCACAATGAATTCTCTCTTCCTTCTCACCTGTCTAATGTGTGACAGAGGACTCTTCACAGTGAGAAATTGCGCATAGCATTGAGATCGGTTCAGAAAACATCTAATATTGCTACATTGCGACTTTGCTGCCATGATAAAATGGTTGAAGATTGCATGAGTTTAAAACTGTTTTTTATGTTTTAATATGAAGGCAAGTGGGCCTCACAGTGGCGCATTGGGTAGCACGATCGCCTCACAGCAAGAAGGTCGCTGGTTCGAGCCTCGGCTGGGTCAGTTGGCATTTCTGTGTGGAGTTTGCATGTTCTCCCCGTGTTTGCGTGGGTTTCCTCCGGGTGCTCTGGTTTCCCCCACAAGTCCAAAGACATGCGGTACAGGTGAATTGGGTAAACTAAATTGTCCATAGTGTATGTGTGTGAATGAGTGTGTATGGATGCTTCCCAGTGATGGGTTGCAACTGGAAGGGCATCCGCTGCGTAAAATATATGCTGGATAAGTTGGCGGTTCATTCCGCTGTGGCGACCCCAGATTAATAAAGGGTCTAAGCCGAAAAGAATGAATGAATATTTGGTTCTTAAAAGAGTGCAGTATACTTACAATACAAAACTTAATGTTTTACTACACAGTTTTCAAGATTTTCAAACTGTCAAGTGTGAGTATAAAACTGCATCAAGTGTAGCATAAAAATGATTAACTTAGATTATGCACATGGTAATATTTTCTTAAAAAAAACTTTATGGGCGGAATTTAATACATTACTGTGATGTAATGCACTATTGTACCATGTGATCTTTTAAGACGACTATGTGCTGCTTCAGATCATTGCAAGTTCACAAAATTTACTGTAGCTGTTGTCAAGCTACTCCGCTGCTAGCTGGAAATATAGCTAGCTACTGGAAAAGCTACATTGTATAATACTGTCAAGCTACTGAAAAATGTAGCTAAGCTAGTAGCTGAGCTATTTGTAGCTAGCAACTCCCCGACTCTTTAATTAAATATACTTACACACCTACTTACCTATTACTTACTTATTTAGCTTATTGGTTACATGCTAGTTTAAGTAACAATACGCTAATTACCTGCCTATTATTAAGATATTAACTGTTTATTAGCACTTATAAAGTTTGGCCTTATTCTAATCCTACCAAATACCTAAACCCAACTACTACCTTAATAACTATTAATTAGCAGCTAATTAGCGGTTTATTGAACTAATAGTCTTACTTAATGGTTTGTTGGTAGTGTGAATTGCTTATTGAAGTGAATTTGAAGTATTACAGTTTATTTACATTGAAATGCACTGAATATATAATAATAATCTGGCCAAATTACTAAAATGACACATGGATGTTGTGTAATAGCATTGTAAAAGTATAGCATAGCATAGCGTATATTCTTTCTTTCTTTCTTTCTTTGGTTGTGTCTGTCTCTCTGTCTCCTACTTGACTAAATGTCTGATTTCCTTCCTTTGTCCTGTCAGTCTATCTTTGACTCAAAAGTCTTCACTCCGTCTGTGGTTATTTACAACCCGGCAAATCTGCATTTCTCATATAGATCTGTCTGCCGCTGATTTTAATATCAGTGATGTTTCCCACGACACCTTTTGTTTTATTATGCATTATGAATTTCTTCTTCTCGCCCTTCATCTTCTCAAATCCCTATCCCCACGCCGAGGATTATGAGGCCAACTATTTTATCAGGAGGGACGAGATTTATCATTTCAATCTCATTTCAATAAATAAAATAATCTCTCTTCTCTTAGAAGTGACAGCAGCTAATGCTATTTTGTCATCATTAGACTAGACTAGAAACTTTCGAAGAAAGAGCTTGAGTGATTTTACAGCCGTGGCGTAACTCTGATCTCGACGGCTATCATCTGTTTACGTGCCGGCATTATCCATTCAAGCAAATTCATTTTGCAAAGTATTTCAATCACTTTTTTTTTGGTGATTCTAATAGTCCGTGGCGAATCACCACAATAAAAGGTGATATGATGACCTTGTTTCAATGCTTGTTCTCTTAATGGTCTTGCACACATGTGCATGTATTCTGTTATCTCCCTGTCGGAAACGCTTTCACAAAAACAAAGCTGTCAAATCCGCCGCTCGCGAGCGCACCGAGAAACAAGAGCGACCATCAAAACGCCATTTTTTATTTTAATTGCTATCTCCTTTCCTCCCATTTCTCCGTTTCTCACCCCCAGAGCAAATCAAGGAAAAACGGGGTGCGAGCTGACAGGAAAACAATTGCGTTTCAAATTGAAGTCCCGGCAGAGTATGTTCAGTTCCTTAACCTGACATCCGTTTTTTCCCACACACATCCTGTAGAAAAAAAAAGACAGACAGAGAGAGTGAGAGAGAGAGAGAGAGCTACAAAAAAGGGAAAAAACAAAAAAAAAGACAGACGTCTCTAAGAAAGAGGGACCGTCCTTTTGAATATGTGTTTTCTGTTTATCATTAGCTGACTGGGTGCTTCATCATTCTGTGAAAATCCCTATCTGCTGAACATAAGGCTGCGAGACAGCAGGGAATCAATCTTTTGTGCTTGGGCAGATAAACACAGGACGCAATCAGGGGGGAGACGGAGGCATGAAGCCGGGCGCAGGACTCACGCCGCTGGTGATGGATGGAGGAAGTAAAAGTGTCAGGATGGCATTATGCAAATAGGGGAGGCATCCGAGCATCGCCCTGGTGATTATGGGAGATGGGGAGAGCAGCCCGTGGTCCCCCTGGCATCACTACTGCCCGCATTTGCTTCCTCGTGTTCCTTTTTTTTCCTCTCCCTCCTTCACTCATTAGCTCTGCTTTTATTGCTCTTTTTAACTGTCTCTGTCATTGTTTGTCAGTAAGAGCCACTGCGGGATCAGCGAACACATTGGATTATTTGCACACAGGAGTGTGGTTCACACCAAGCACTTGAACTCTGCGTTTCAGGTAGGTCAGAGGTCACCGTGCTGTGTGAAGGTGAGACGGGGTGTAAAGGTGTTGATTGCTGGTGCGCCCCTGTTGCTATTAAGACACCATTCCTGTATGTGACCAAAAAGCAGCCTAGTAATAAAATGTCATTATTAATATTACATGTGTATTAATTAGTCATTAGTAGTTATGTTAACTTAAGTATTTTTATCTACTATAAGCGTTTTTAAGTTACAGTAACGCATTCTACAGCTTTCATTTTTTTTTGATTGACAAAAGTAGAAACAGATCTTCAAAATGTTCTGACTTTGTATGCTCTGTTACAAAACTTGAAAAAAAAATTCCACACACCTACACTGAATGGGTCAAAACTTACTGTTCAAACAGTAACTCATATTAATTCATAGTATTTACAGTCTCTCTCTCTCTCTCTCTCTCTCTCTCTCTCTCTCTCTCTCTCTCTCTTAATTTATTATTAAGGGAAAACAAAATACAAAAGTACATAGCCCAGTGTGAAAAAGTGTCAAGCTCTTTCGCACTTTGGAGGAATTTTGGCTCACACGTCTTTGCAGGATTGTTGTAATTAAGAGGGGTTTCAAGTATGAACCGCCTTTTTAAGGTCATCCCACAGCATCTCAATTGGATTCAGGTCAGGACTTCGACTTGGCCACTCCACAGTTTTCGTTTTGTTTTTCCTCAGCCAATCAGAAGTGGATTTGCTGGTATTATTTGGATCCTTATCCTGCTACAGAACCCAAGCTCACTCAGATTGAGGTCACTAAAAGATGGCCGGACATTCTCCTTCAGGATATTTTGGTACACAGCATAATTCATGTTTCCATTTATCACAGCAAGTCTTCCAGGTCCCGAAGCAGCAAAACAGCTCCAGACCATAACACTACCATCACCACATTTTATTGTTGATGTGATTTTTTTTTCTGAAATGTGGTGTTACTTTTACGCCACACATAATGGGACCCATATCTTCCAAAAAATTTCTACTTTTGTCTCGTCAGTCTACCGAGTATTTTTCCAAAGGTCTTGGGGATCATAAAGATGTTTTCTGGCAAAGCTGTGACAAGCCTTTATGCTATTTTTGCTCAGCAGTGGTTTTTCATCTTGGAACTCATGCAAACCATTTTTCCCAGTCTCTTTCTTATGGTGGAGTCATGAACACTCACCTTAACTGAGGCAAGTGAGGCCTGCAGTTCTTTGGACGTTGTTGTGGGGTCTTTTGTGACCTCTAGGATGAGTTGTTGCTATACTCATGGAGTAGTTTTGGTCAGCTGGCCACTCTTGGGAAGGTTCTTTACTGTTCCATGCTTTTGCCATTTGTAGATAACAACTAAGGTTACATCCAAAAGCTTTAGAAATGGCTTTATAATCTTATTTTAGACTGGTAGATTGGATCTTTGGATCTCGGCATGATGTTTAGATTTTGAGGATAACTACTTCCCTTTGTCAGGTAGGTCCTATTTAAGTGATTTCTTGTGATTTGAATAGCTGTGGCAGTAATCAGGCCTGGGTGTGGCTAGAGAAATTGATCTCAGGTGTGATAAACCAGAGTTAAGTTATGTTTTTTTGGGGTGGGTTCCATAAATAATAAAAACCTTCATTTCAAACCTGCATGATGTGTTTACTTGTGTTATCTTTGACTAATATTTCAACATGTTTGATTATTATTCAACTTTTATCATTTTTAAAGGAACTGTAAAAGTACCTGCAGGTCTTCTTTGACAGCATACTAAAACCAAAACACACTATTCAAATATCAACCTCAACATATACCATTTCCACACCTAAAATAAACACTACCCAATTTGTACCCAATTTCAACTTGACAATGACTGGTAGTAATCCTCACAAAAACTCTAATATAACACCGTTTCATTAGTAGTAGAAACTAGTATGCACACATCTCAGTCAATTACAATTTATGCAATCCTTATGTCAACCCTTTTGAAAATTACCCATTTTTATATCATTTTATAACAAATAATAAAATAATGATTTTATTTGTAAAAATGGTTCTTGTAGTTTCAATTAAGAAGACAATTTTTACCATGATTATTTCCTTATCCACAAAAAAAACTATAAATTCAGCAACAGTTGATGATTTCTAAATGTATCTGAATCATTCAAAATTCTGCCATAGTATTTATTTATTTATTTATTGGTAGGGAAGTCTAGCAACGTGCTAAGAATACTAGAAATTTATTAGCAACATCATAACGTTTATTAGCAAAGACAAAAATGTTAAAATGTGCAGTGTGCAATAAATAGCAACATGTTAAAACATGTTAGCAATATGGTGAAATGGTAAAAAAAGAGAAGAAATCATGCTAGCAAAGTGTAAAACAGAATAATAACTTTAGCATAGCGTTGTCAAACCAATGTCAATCAAATGTCTTTGAACTTTATCTATTTCCTTCCTGAGATAAACAAGAATGCTAACTACTGTATGGTTTGCTAGTTGCACAAGAAAAAACAAACTATAAACTCAGCAACAGTTGATGATTCATAAATGTATCTGTAATGTAAATCCTTCAAAATTATGTCATGGTATTTATTTACTTATTTGTTTATTTATTGTTTTGTTTTTGGAAGGAAAGTCTAGCAACTTGCTAAAAATAAGAAACGTACTAGCACCGTCCTACAAAATGTTAATATATGCAGTGTGCAATAAATAGCAACATGCTAAAACATATTAGCATTATGTTAAAACATGCTGGGAGCATGCTAAAAGCATAAATAAACTAGATAAATCATGCTAGCAAAGTGTAAAACAGTGTAATAACTTTAGCATAGCATTGTCAAGCCAGCGTCAACCAATTGTCTGAACTTTATCTAGTTCCTTCCCCTGCTGAAAAAAACAGCTTATACTGATAAGGTATGTTTTAATGCTGGTCTTGCTGGTCTTGATGCTGGTCAGGACCAGCACTGAGACCAGCAAGACCAGCATTAAGGCCAGCACTGAAACCAACAAGACCAGCATCGAGACCAGCAAAACCAGCATTGAAACCAGCAAGACCAGCATGGAAACCAGCAAGACCAGCATCAAAACATACCTTACCAGCATATGCTGTTTTTTTCAGCAGGGTCCTGAGATAGACAAGGATGCTAACTACTGTATGGTTTGCTATCTGAATCTATAACTGACTGTTTTATATTTTTAAGTGAGACATATTCTAGATCAGCCTCACAGTGGCGCAGTGGGTAGCACGTTCGCCTCACAGCAAGAAGGTCGCTGATCGCTGGTGCGAGCCTCGGCTGGGTCAGTTGGCCTTTCTGTGTGGAGTTTGCATGTTCTCCCTGTGTTGGCGTGGAGTCCAAAGACATGCGGTATAGGTGAATTGGGTAAGCTAAATTGTCCGTAGTGCATGAGTGTGAATGGGTGTGTATGGATGTTTCCCAGAGATGGGTTGCAGCTGGAAGGGCATCCGCTGCGTAAAACATATGCTGGATAAGTTGGCGGTTCATTCTGCTGTGGCGACCCCAGATTAATAAAGGGACTAAGCCAAAATGAAAATGAATGAATGAATATTCTAGATCAAGTAAAAAGTTTTGAACTGAACAGAAATATATTTTAATCCGATGGCCATCGGTTTAACATTTGGCACACAGCCATTTTTATTGTGATTATTTTTCATGAGTTTTTACACAAGAAAAAAACTATAAACTCAGCAACAGTTGATGATTCTTAACTGCATATGTAATGTAAATCCTTCAAAATTCTGTCATGGTATTTATTTATTTATTTATTTATGTATTTATTTGTTGTTTTGTTTTTGGTACGAAAGTCTAGCAACTTGCTAAAAAATACTAGAAGCATACTCGCAACGTCCTACAAAATGTTAAAATATGCAGTGTGCAATAAATAGCAACATGCTAAAACATATTAGCATTATGTTAAAACATGCTAGGAGCATGCTAAAAGCATAAAAACATTGATAAATCATGCTAGCAAAGTGTAAATAGAGTAATAACTTTAGACTAGCGTTATAAAGCTAACACTTAAAACTTTATCTATTTACTTTCTGAGAAAGACAAGGATGCTAACTATTATATGGATTATATCTGAAACAGACATGCTATAAAAGTGAGCCAAAATACCTGATCAGGTAAAAAGTTTTGAACTGAACAGAAGTATATTCTAATCCGATGGCCATCAGTTTAGCATTTGACACACAATCAATAGCGAATGTTATCTCGATGATACAGCAACGGCAAGACATGGCTGAAAACCATCTAAAATGGCACCGCCACAATTTCTCATCGAAGCGTAATTTCCTGCTGGTGTCATTGTGAGGTGTAGCCTGAGGGAACGTAGAAATGACATGACTACTTCTCCTGCAACACAGTTAGCATAAGCGTCACACACCCACCGCGGAGGAGGATTCTGCCATATGGCTTCCTCTGCTCATCTCCTCTCTTTTCTTGGAAAACACTTTGAAGATTGCTTCAGTTGGTTTTATGGTTAGCTCATTCTCTCATTGTGCAGACCTTCTTTATTTTTGACCATCTTTATTATACTGCTTTCCAGTTTGTTTTTACGTTTCTGTTCGTTATCCTATACTGCTCTATCTAGGGCTCACTTACAAGTGCAACTCAAAAGACAACACACTTCTCCCCGCAAGCAGCTCATTTCCATATTAAAACAGGCTGCATGACTATGAGACACAATTTTTAAAGAAAAACTTACTAACGTTTACTAAAGTCTCTCACATAAGCAGATTAAAGTTCACACAAAAATGTAAATGTACTCACTATTTACTCACCCTCAAGTGGTTTATCAGTTTATTTTTTCTGTTGAACACAAAAGAAGACATTTTGGACCAAAAACCTGTAACCATTGACTTCCATAGTAAGAAAAAACATAAATAAACAGTTTTACAGCTTTCTTCAAAATATCTTCTTTTGGGTTCATAAAGGGTTGGAACAAGTGAAAGATGAATAAATGATGGCATAATTTTCAGTTTTGGGTGAACTATACAAATAAGCAAGCAAACAATAAAACAAACAAACAACAAATAAATAGGAATTTGTTTGATTATATGTTAAACTTCTTCTTAACTTTTTCCTATGTATGTACATACCAAGAATTCAAGACATGAAATCTGATGATTTAGATTTACACTAACCGTTTCAAACTTTGATTAACTAAATAATTAATTAGGGGCAGCACGGTGGCGCAGTGGATAGCACAATCGCCTCACAGCAAGAAGGTCGCTGGTTCGAGCCCTGGCTGGGTCAGTTGGCATTTCTGTGTGGAGTTTGCATGTTCTCCCTGTGTTGGCGTGGGTTTCCTCCGGGTGCTTCGGTTTACCCCACAAGTCCAAAAAGCATGCGGTATAGGTGAATTGGGTAAGCTAAATTGTCCGTAGTGTATGTGTGTGAATGAGTGTGTATGGATGTTTTCCAGAGATGGGTTGCAGCTGGAAGGGCATCCGCTGCGTAAAACATATGCTGGATAAGTTGGCGGTTCATTCCGCTGTGGCGACCCCAGATTAATAAAGGGACTAAGCCGAAAAGAAAATGAATGAATGAATGAATTATTAATTGTTGTTCAGCAAAGACGCTTTAAAGAGGCAATAAGTATATTTAAAGTAATGTGATGCGAAATCAATGTTAAATATTTGTTTTTGTTGTTGTTTTGCTTCTTGTTTATCAAAAAATGGTGAGAAAAAAATCAACACAGGTACCAAAAATAAAAATAAATAAATAAATAAATAAATAAGAAAGAAGTGGAACAATAATGTATTTCAACTGTGATAATAATAATAATAATAATAATAATAATAATAATAATAATAATAATTTAAAAAAAAAACATTTTTCTTGAGCACCAAATCAGGGTAATAATGTGATTTCTGAAGGATCATGTGATATGTAAAGACTGGAGTAAAGGCTGCTGAAAATTCAGCTTTCTGCACACACATATAAATAACATTTTAACATTTATGAAAAGATTGAATTTTGTAATAATACTCCACAATACCAGTGTTTTTACTGTATTTTTGATCCAAGTTATGCAGCCTTATATTAGCATCTTCAAATATGTATCCAACATCCAGTCATCAGACCTCCACTGCTATTTAAAATTTAAAAGGTATAGTTCACCCAAAATGAACACTACCTCATCATGTATTCTGCCTCATATGCTTTTAAACACAAAAGAAGATAGTTTGAAGAATTGTGGTTGCTTCACTTCCATAGTAGAGAAAAAAACTATGGAAGTCAATGGGTGCTTCTTTTCAACATTCTTCAGAATATTTTCTTTTGTGTTCGATAGGAGAAAGAAACTCAAATAGGTTTTGAACAAATGAACTGTAAACGAATGATCACATATTTTCCATTTGTGGGTGAACTATCCCTTTATTTATTTAATATATTCAATAGAAGTGAACGCCTGGTGACCGGATATCGGATACACATTTGATTTAAAACCACATTTGAAAGTGATCCAAGTGAAATCTTTTTTTTATAGACTGTGCATGAGATCAGTATGCATTTTTGTGTGTGTGTGATCTTTTATTTTCATATATATCCTAAAGCCTAAGGTTAGAGGTTTGTCCAAAAACATGAACATGAGCAACAATAATAGTGACGTTGGCCTTAGCAAACACCGCTAATGATAAAATAAGTGTTCGCCGACTGGCCCTTTCCCTAATCTCGTTCCAGCAGAGTTACTGTAACATCTTGCCCTTTCCGTGCACATGAGAATTTCTACATAATTAACATGGTTGAAAGCCCATTCCTCTCTCTCTCTCTCTCTCTCTCTCTCTCTCTCTCTCTCTCTCTCTCTCTCTCTCTCAAAAAAAAGAATCCCATCAGGTGCAATAGTTTTTCCATTAACCCAAAATAAGCTCCGATTCGACCAGCCACGAGGCCTGAAGCTGCCAATCGTGCTCCCTCCAGCTTTTTGGCACTCTCCACAACACTCAAACAATACTACTCTGTTTCGGCAGATTGGATCCATTTGCATCGGACAACTCCTCTGCATATAGATTGATGGGTTTAATCAGCGAATCAGGGAGAGCGCTCAGACATCAATCATTGTCAGCCCCTGTCTTTTATTCGTTGCCTGCGTTTGCTTGCCTCCGACTCATCAGCGAGAGCAGGTTCAGGCGGAGGAACCCAACCTGGGATGAGAACAATAGCTCCTCTGGCGCTCCGGGGGGAATTTCTACGGCCCATGCAGATGAGAAGGGGACAAATCACCAGAGAGGACTCAGCCAGCCATTAAACAAAAGGAGCAAGTCCCGAAACTGGAAAAGAAATCTGGTGATATGCATCAGAGTGCGTGCCAATGTACGACATGTAAAAATTCAGCCGGCTCTGTATTAAAGCGATTAATTAGAATTCAATCGCTTTTTTAATGTGTACGACAATGACGCCTATCACATCCGAGTTCTCCCACACATTAGGCTATGTTACAGTCGTTTGCAATTAAAATTAATTTCTACTGATTTGCATCATGTCAGAAGAGAAGAGTGTTAAAGGCTCATTTTAAAGTACCTGCATGTGAAGAAAGTGACAAATTCCTCTCCTTGACTTTCTCACATGCGTTTCAGACACTGTGTTGATTGAGGTCTTGTTTTTTTTTTGTGCCCTTGATGTGACACGTATATATAGCAGGTGATAATTGAGTCGTGATGCCATTGTGTTCTGAACCAGGTATCAAGATCCAGACCTTCCCTACGGTGTCGAAGTATAGACTCACCTGTCACACTTCCAGCAGGGTGACACCCTCAACGCCTTGTGTTTCTCTCCAATGCCAATTAGTACCGGTTCAATTAAGACGCAACAAATGAGCTGAAAGTTACTCAAAGTGACAATAGCATTTACTTTTAGTTTCTGATCCTTGTTTAGACAATTGAACAAACCTTTAACCCTGAGCGGTGAACTTTTAGTGTGTAAGTAAACCTGAACGATTTGTTTCTGAACCATGTCGTGAAGAGACTCATTGCACTTGACATCAAGCAATCAATATCTAAGGTCTTTTTCAGCAGTCTGATCAACTACAGTGGACAACTACAATCACTAGTGGAATCAGGGGTGTAATTTACATTGGGGACAGATGGGACATCCCAATTTTCTAAATCCTATTTGTAGAAAAAAAATTAAATCCCCCCTTCCCCACACACACTTTCAAATTAGTAGATGTTTTTTAAACCACGTCTTTGTGTATGTCTGCATACATTCATTCATTCATTTTCTGTTCGGCTGGGGTCTGGGGATCTGGGGTCACCACAGCGGAATGAACCACCAACTTATCCAGCATATGTTTTACGCAGCAGATGCCCTTCCAGCTGCAACCCATCACTGGAAAACATCCATACACACTCATTCACACACATACACTTCGGACAATTTAGCTTTCCCAATTCAGCTATACTGCATGTCTTTGGACTTGTGGGGGAAACCGGAGCACCCGGAGGAAACCCACGCCAACACGGAGAGAACATGCAAACTCCACACAGAAATGCCAACTGACCCAGCCGGGGATCGAACCTTCTTGCTGTGAGGCGATTGTGCTACCCACTGCGCCACCGTGAGGCCCTGTCTGCATACAGGAACTCTAAAAATAGCTCACTGAGCATTCTAATGAGTAGGTATCATGATTGAGACAATCGTTTCAATTAGCAGTGTCAGCAATGAAATGTCAAACAGGAAATACCATTTTAATGTCAACATTGAGGAAAAAAGTTATTTTTATTATTTAAAAAAAATCATATTTTTATTATTATTATTATTATTTACATTTTTTTGATCAGTTTTTAAAAATAAATGAATCAACCTACAGTCAGAAAATGAATTGTTCAAACTACTTGTTTTAAATGAGCTGAAACGACACAATTCTTGAGATTTGTTTGGGACAACTTAATTGTTTTATGTTCAACGCACTTAAATTTGTCAAAACCAATTAACTTAACCTAAATGATTTGTGTTGGCACATGAACGAATTGTGTGTAACCTTGCATTTTTACAGTCTAATTACTGTCTGGATTTTGTATCACCATAGTCCCTAAATGTGATGTATGTAAATGCTGGAAATCAGATTGAAACCATTTCCCTCATTTTTTGCCACTCCACCCCATCCCCCCCACACACACACTTCTCAGACTAAAGTTTCAACTTGGAGTGGAATGGCAGCTATCTTTATGTTCGTCTGTTTCTCCCTTATCAAGAGGTTCACATAAGGCCGTTTTCCACTGCATCGTACAGTGTGGTTTGGTATACGGCTTCATTTTGGTGGCTATTTTCCAATGTGTTTGGTATAGTACCTGGTACTTTTTTTAATAGCACCTGGGGTAAGGTTCTATGCGAGCCATACCATTCCTTTTATGTATACACACTGCTGATCATTGATTGGTCAATCATCACTACTGGTGTCTTTATATTTGCGAGACACTAAACCTGCTATATTTAAATAGTCAGCAGCGGCTACTGCTGTACTGTTGCTACGCACGACTGAAGTGGTTTGGTCCCACGTTATATTAAGTGGCCTTACTCTGTACTTGCATCAAGATATAAATACAATGTACTTACTGGGTACATAATGTATTGCAGAACACTTCTGGTGCTCTTGAGGTGAGATACGGGTAAGGTTAGGGATGGTATGGGTAGGTTTAAGGGTGGGTTAAGGTGTATGGGATGGTTAACAGTGTAATTAAAGATTTAATTACAGACATTAATTACAGATCTAATAAGATGCATGTAATTAATCAATCATAAGTACAATGTAAAAACATGTATTTACACAATAAGTATATAGTAACAAATGATTTATTTCAGTGTAAGTACATATTAGTTAAGGCCACTTAAAGATCCCATGAAATTAAAATAAAGTTTTTTAGATGTTTGTATCAGTATTGTTAGTTTTTAGTTTTTATCTATAAGCTAGTTCACACCAAAACAGGGACAAAATTTGCGTTTAGAAGACATCAAATTGATATATGTAACCCCGCTGGTCCTACACCACGCTAGAGCACCTTTAGAGGTCAGAAGAGTGAGGTTTACCTGCACAGCACGTACTAGCTGGCCTACGTTACACTCACCCCCCTAAACCTCACTCCTATTCGGGTCACGACACCAAAGTAACCCCGCTGGTCCTACACCACCCAACCCGCTTAATGCTGAGATTGAACCGGCGACCTTCCGCATGGGAGTCAGTTGCTCTAACAGGGAGGCTAAAGACCATGGCCTCTAGCATCTGTCGCTAGAGCACCTTTAGAGGTCAGAGGAGTGAGGTTTACCTGCACAGCACTTACTAGCTGGCCTCCGTTACATATATACATGTAAAGCTTGTAGTTTGTCACTTCTGTCTAAATGGATCATCAATTTTATTTACGTCACCTCATCCTTCAGTTTCCCATCAAATCTTGACCAATCAAATGCACTCTAGTATGTGACATGCTCTGCCCTCTTCCAAGACACTTCTCATTTGATGGGCTTGAGCTCAACCACTCTCACTGGCAGAGCTGTGATGAAACAAAATGCTATTGGCTGTATTTTTTTAAGGGGAGGAGCTACACTATGTCCCCCCTTTCTTCATGTTTCAGTTGAGATTAAGTCAAACATCGGATAAAAAAACAGCACATTTCAAAGCACTTCACGGGACCCAATATAAAGTGGGACCAGCGTTTTTATACAACCCCAAGAAAAATACACCTGACAGGGCAGCATTGTGGTCAGTAGAAGAGGTCCAGACATTCCTTTCATTGGTAGCTGATGAGCGGATCCAGTGAGAGCTGTATGGGATGAATGAAAAAGTTTTTTCGGATAGAGGTGACTATAGATATAATCCCACCCACTTTAAGCTGTATTAAACTTACAGAGTTGTACCGTACTGTACACAGTGGAAAAGAAGCTATAGTTAGACGGATAACATATCCAAACCAAAACAAAACAGCCCTTCCTGGTCAGCAAAGATGCTGATGATACTAGTCCTCGGGACAGGTCCTCAGCAAACACCATCAATTGGGTTTAGGGAAGGGGGTGATTGGGTCAATCGGTGCTATTGAAAACACTATCGGTTGGGTTTAGGGAAGGGGTTGATCGGATCAATCGGTGCTTTTGAAAACACTATCGGTTGGGTTTAGGGAAGAGGGTGATCAGGTCAATCGGTTGTTTTGAAAACACTATCGGTTGTGTTCAGGGAAGATGGTGGGTGACTGGGTTTTAGTCGGTCGGAAAGTCAGTCAGTCAGTCAGTCGACAGTGGCCTTTGGCGGATTTATGTGAGAAGAGCAGGCGCGAATGGCACTAACAAAAATCATTTGAGATCTGAAAAATATATACACGGCGGCATCTGGTGGATTCGCGAAAATAAAACTGCAAAAACCATACCTCCTGGGACGTATTTCGCACTGTCCAGAAATGTATACAGAGGTATGTATCAATAATGAGCCTGGGTTGCAAAAGATGCAAGACGTGAGTGTAGCGGTCACACGTGTCCATCAAGCGCTTTTATTTCATTTTATGTCAATGAAAAGCAATTTCATTAGGGCATTAGAAGGGATAAAAGCGTTCTGTGTGAACCGCCCCTAAGGGCTCATTCACACCAAATGCATCTTTGCTTCTAAAATAGCAAAGCGAAATGCTTCGGAATGGTTTGAAAAAAAAGCAGTGTAAAGCATGAGGGTATCCAGACATTTGCCATGGAGTTCCTGTAATTGGAAAGTTTTTCTGATTGCTCCACTGCTGTGGAACTAACAGTGGTGAGCAGCTCTGCATGTGAAAGTTACAGTTCTTTTGACACATCGTCTAAAAAACATGACATGCACATGAGCATCACTTCGAAAGATGCGAGACATGATTGTAACAGTCACACGTGTCCATCAAGCATGTGTTTACATTGAAAACAATGGTAAAGTAGCGAGAGAGAAAAAAACATTATGTGTGAACGGCCCCTAAGACTGGCAAAATGGCACTTTTTCATTTACTAAACATTTAACTGAACTGACTTCATCTGAGAACAATTTTGCTGTCTTTTGTGGAAATGTTTATTGCTGATCTGAACTTGTTTTGGAGTGATGAATGTCACACTGTTATTTATAATTTATGACACCAGAGGCGGACAGGCCATCTGGAGCACCGGGACATTTCCAGGTGGCCTGATGGTTGTTCTGGCCTGCCGTGCAGTCAGCGTGATGTGCAGTGGGCTGATATATGACTAGGAATGAATTGAGGGATCTCTCAGATTCTACGAATCAGGCAGTCATGTGTGTGAAAATGACACCAGAACCACAAGTAAGTACATTACAAGTACTGCATTCCCAACGAAACAAAACAAGTCCATTTGAAGATCCTTCATATAAAAAACATGGTAAATTGTACTGTGGCAATATACAGTAGACAACATTTGAAGTGGATCAAAACCTTTCATTAAAGTTGTCCTAAATCTATTGATCAACACCCGTTCTTGTCTTAGGACGATTTAAAAAATCTTTTTTGATCCACTTCAAATGTTGACTGCTGTTTATGGATGCTGACGTTTTATGCTCTTTTGCGGTATTAGAGATGTCAATTTGAAAAATGCTAAACTTCTGGAATAGCTTATATCTTCATGGCTAATCACTTAGATTCTTATAGTTCCTTTCAGTTAAAATATGCTTTTATAAAGGTAAAAAAAAATTAATATGTCGACGAATTACATTGTTTTTAATTATATTTGGAAATGCTTTTATTCATGAAAAACATTCTCTGATTCACACCCTTCTTTTTATATATTTCTTAATTGAAATTGACAGATTTATTAAATCTCTTTGATTGGTTGAAAACAAGAAATTATTTTTTATTATTTGATTTCGATTATAATTATGTTGCTAATGTTACAGAGTCACGGTGGCGCAGTGGGTAGCACAATCGCCTCACAGCAAGAAGGCCATTGGTTCGAGCCTCGGCAGGGTCAGTTGGCATTTCTGTGTGGAGTTTGCATGTTCTCCACGTGTTGGCGTGAGTTTCCTCCGGGTGCTCCGGTTTCCCCCACAAGTCCAAAGACATGCGGTATGTTTTGACATGTTTGTTTTTGTTTGTTTATTTGACATGTTTTTGTATTTATTTCTTTATTTGTATTATTCGTTTGTTTCTTTGCTTGTTTGTTTGTTTATTTGACTTGTTTATGAGTTTATTCGTTTGTTTCTTTGATTGTTTGTTTGTTTGTTTATTTGACTTGTTTGTTTATTTGTTTATTCGTTTCTTTCTTTGATTGTTTATTTATTTGTTTATTTGTATGCTTTGTGAAGTTATTACTAGCATTATTATTATAAGCATTTTTCTGTATAGGTTCTGTTTGGTTAATTTGTACACGCTTGTTGTTTCAACAAAGAACAGAGAACCTTAATTTAAGAGTGTTTAGCAAAAAAAGAATAATAAGAAATTCTTAAAACATCAAATCTACTTGTGAAAGAAAGTTTCAGAAAACCTTCGCAAGATAATGCAAACGTTTAGTGGGTGAATGTAAACGCATCGAAATGCCATTATTTTAACTTATTTTTTGAAATCACTGTACTGTCTAGTTAAATCTGGCTTGCTACATTAACTTTTAGACATTTTATCTGCAATTAATCTTAGATGGGGCGACACGGTGGCTCAGTGGTTAGCACTGTCACCTCACAGCGAGAAGGTCGCTGGTTCGCATCCCAGCTGGGTCAGATGGCATTTCTGTAGGGAATTTGCATGTTCTCCCTGTGTTGGCGTGGGTTTACTCCGGGTGCTCCGGTTTCCCCCACAAGTCCAAAGACATGCGCTATAGGTGAATTGAATAAACTAAATTGCCGGTAGTGTATGTGTGTGAATGAGAGAGTGTGTATTGGTGTTTGCCAGTACTGGGTTGCAGCTGGAAGGGGATAAGTTGCCGTTTTTTTCTGCTGTGGCGACCCCTGATGAATAAAGGGACTAAGCCGAAGGAAAATTAATGAATAATCTTAGATGTAATTGTGTTGAATCCTAAAAAAAATCTGAAGATTAAAAAGTTGTGAACATTTTCAGGTATAATGTGAGGGGTTTAATGGAGTCACACTTCAGACGAGTAATATTCCCACCCTCAAGTGTCTTTAAAATGTTTAATAGTTTCTCTGGTGGGAAAAAAATGACTTTTTTTTTGCATTAGATGTTCAAAAATCACATATGAAACCAAGCTGCATTAACTAAAATCCACTGATTAGGTCGAGTCTCTGCAAAATACTAAACATCTTGCTTTGTCCAAATATGTTTTTTACAGCTCAAACATTGAAGTCATCTGTTCTATATTACAAAAAACTAAATATCTCATCCCAGCAGGACCTAAACAAGAGGACGGTGGTCTCCATTTCTCCACCACATCATGTGCGCTGCTAAGAAACTACTGTATTTTTTACGACAAGAGCTATATTGACTTTAAAAAAACATTTACTTCTTGAAGTCGCTTTGACAAGAGGAACACAAGTGAGCTATAAAAAAATCCACAAAACTATTACTAAAGGAAGGAACTTTAATACTGAATATCTCTTAATGACAGCATTCCAATTAGAGCCACTGCATTTTCCCTCTCGCCGCAAGTCAAAAAGAAAACAAATAAAGCAGACTGATTTAGAAACCTTATTAGCCTTGCAGTCCCACAGCAATTAAATCATTACAGCAATATGGCTTCTGTAAGCACGAGATGGAAAACATTTAGGTGGTCTCGGGTTTGGAGGTGGTCTATCCTGCTTTTTGGGTTGGTTTTTACTTTGCTTTTTCACTGTCTGATGCCAATTTATTTGCTGTAATGCAATATCAGGTTTATGTTACCATGGTAGACTTTTGTGTAAATATTTGAATAAAAAAATAAATGCATGTGTATATTAATACAGTACATACCGAAAGACCACCTTTCCACCATACATTTAGTCAATTAGAAAAATAATCAATATTAACACCTTAATATTAAAATTCATTTATTCATTTTCCTTCGGCTCAGTTCCTTATTCATCAGGGGTCGCCACAGCGGAATGAACCGCCAACTTATCAAGCATATGTTTTACACAGCGGATGCCCTTTTAGCCACAACCCAAAATCAACGATCTGTTGTCTGGAAAATAAAATAAAATAAAATAAAATAAAGGACAGCACGGTGGCGCAGTGAGTAGCACAATCGCCTCACAGCAAGAAGGTCGCTGGTTCAAGCCCCGGCTGGGTCAGTTGGCGTTTCTGTATGGAGTTTGCATGTTCTCCCCGTGTTTGCGTGGGTTTCCTCCGGTTTCCCCCACAAGTCCAAAGCCATGCAGTATAGGTGAATTGGGTAAGCTAAATTGTCCGTAGTGTATGAGTGTGTATGGGTGTGTATGGATGTTTCCCAGTGATGGGTTGCAGCTGGAAGGGCATCCGCTGCGTAAAACATATGCTGGATAAGTTGGCGGTTCATTCCGATGTGGCGACCCCAGATTAATAAAGGGACTAAGCCAAAAAGAAAATGAATGAATGAATGTTATATGCACTATATTAATTACAATAAATTATGCATGATCCCTAAAACTAACCCTCACCCTAACCCTAATCATATATCAAGTATATGTAATTAATTAATATTACTCTGTAGTTAAATGACGATTTACACTCTAACAAGAAAAAATTAAATGTATAAAAACAGCAATAATAATACTAATACTACTACTACTACTACTACTAATAATAATAATAATAATAATAATAATAATAATAATAATAATAATA
>CAIGQW010004173.1:918696-931619 GCA_903798125.1 Danio choprae | reverse complement strand
TAATAATAATAATAATAATAATAATAATAATAATAATAATAATAATAAAAGTTATATATTTAAAACTTTAATGTTGATCAAATGCAGTAAAATAATTCTAAATATACTGTAGATTTTCATAACATGAATCACAAACTTCGCAAATATGTAAGTGTAAAGCAAATATAATTTAATCAAATTTGTCTAATTGATTAAATTCAATAAAATAAAAAATTCATATATAATTCCAAGACTTACATATTCATCACATACATACTCTGAATGGTTTCATTCATTCATTCATTCATTCATTCATTCATTTATAAAGCACATTTAAAAACAACCCAGGGTTGACCAAAGTGCTGTAAAAATCCAAATGAACACACAAGACTATAAATTACTAAACAAAATCAACTCTCACAGAAGAAATAAAACCAAAAATTAGGAACTCACACTAAGTGAAGTTTATTTATAAACTAATTTTGAGAGGATCTTGTGCTTATGATTGCTGCGGCTGGTCCCGCATCGTCCAATTCATGATTCACCAATCAGACGATTCCTAAGCCACTACAAATACCCTAAGTTCCATATCACAGCCATCTTCGTTTTGAAGAATCCCCCCTTCCACCCCTACTCCTCCTTTCCTAGATGGGTGGCACGGTGGCCCAGTGGATAGCACTGTTGCCTCACCGCAAGAACGTCACTGGTTCTAGTCCTTACCAAGCCAGCCGACGTTTCTGTGTGGAGTTTACACGTTCTCAACCGTGCTCACGTGGGTTTCCACCGGGTTCCCCGGTTTCCTCCCACCATCCAAAAACATGCAATTTAGGTTAATTGACTAATCCAAATCGGCATCATAGACATGCTCCTAGTAAGTAGTCATCTCAAGAGCAGTCACTATCTGTTCATTAGCTACTACAGGAGGGGAGTTCTCGAGACCTACCTGAGCTCAAACTCCCCTCTCGCCTTGCAAACGGGAGGGAGCCCCGGGCTCGAGGATCTATGAGCTCAGGGCTCTCTCCCGGGACAGCATGCCAAACAAGCTTTATAACCAATCATCAGCTAAGTGTGAACTCTTGAAAGAGGTGCGTCTTGAGTTTAGATTTAAAAGAAGACAATGAAGAGACGGTTACACTAAATCATTTATTTTGGGGGTGTACTTACTGTAAAGTGTTTTGGGTTGACTTTTCTAAATTCATTAAATTCATGTAAATTTTATTACATTCTTATTTCCAAACTTTTGTATATTCCCAAAAATTGTATTCTTTGGTTACTCACTGAACTTAGATCCTTCTCATTGTAGATTTATTACTAATTTATTGCTTTTTCTGGCTAAATAATACACCTATAAATGTCAATTTTTCAAAGAAACACCCTATTTTGTTTTCAGAAAGGAATTAGATTTATATGTGAACTCCTTAAAAGACTATAATAATTATATTGCATGTAAAACTCTTTCTTGGTGTAAATCATTTAAACTGGTTTAATTTGCAGACATTTTATTTATGTCACCCTTTTTGTCTCTTTGTTCATATTGTATCTTTGTAAATGTTCTTTCTAGCATAAAAAATATGAAGAGACAGTTCCAGTGTTTTCCTCTGAGGTTTAAGTATAGTGATATGGAGCTGTGGGCCAGTAGGGGGGGACAGCACCTCTTAAGTTCTTTAAGTTTGGACACAAACACACACACACACACACACACACACACACATAAGCGTCAGACATAAATTCATCATTTCAAAGCATTCACGTCCACTACAGCTTAACGTTTTCCATAGGTTACCAATGCATCATAATAGCCTGTGTTGCAAAATACATTTGCTGAGTCATTAGCAGCACGTTCACACATACATTACACAGACATGACTACAGTCCGGACTGCTGAAATCTTCAGGGTCCGTTCATGATTATACTGCGATGTGCCGTCAATGTCTGCCTGAGGTGGTAGGTTTACAGACGACGGGGAAACGCGCATGAGGATCAGAGACGGTCTCGGCATGTTCACTTGGCCGCCGTCCAAGCAGAGGACAGGTTTGCTCTTGTGCGAAAAAGTCGAAAAGACACTCTCTCTCTCAGATGAAATCAAAACCAGAAGCGGCTTCATCCAGTTTGTCTTTTTTTTATGACTCTCAGTGACTGACCGAGCCGGTTTCATGCTCCAGATGCAGTCCAAACAGTGAGGAGTTTTCTCCTTGGTCTGGTGACTATTGTCTTAGCGAGGACACAAACACACACCAACATGTAGTCAAGTTGATCAAACGGAAAGCACGTTTTTTTTATTACTTTTATCTGCTGCCATTGAAGGATCTGTGTTTAGATTATTCTCCGAAACTAAACAGTTTATAATGTTTTTTTTCAGTGCAAAAAGTGGTCTGGCAAATCTTGGAGACTCAGTCTTGGAGATGAAAAGTGCACGCTAAAATCCTCCATGATTTCAAAGCCTTTTTTTAAAATTAAGACCAAAAAAAATTGTAACAATGAAATGAAATTTAAATATGATCACAAATGCAATCACAACACAAATCAAATGAGTTAACTTAATCGATTTTGCAAATTTAAGTGGATTGAACTTAAAACAATTAAGTTGTGCCAAAAAGCCTTAAGCATGGTGTTGATTCAGCTCATTTTAAATAAGTAGTTTAAACAAGCAGGACAAAAGCATATTTGAGTGTACAAAATATAAAGTTGTGCATTTCAACAACAACAACAACAATAACAAAAAGAAATATTGCATAAATAGTTTGAAATTCTTTTTTTTTAAAAACTCAAAATATAAATGACTGTTGCAACAAAACAGTCCCACCATGTTGTCCCAACACAAACCGAATAAGTACTTTTTTTGACCACAAACTGAAGTAGACTGAATGTAAAACAAATAAGTTGTCACAAAAAAACTCATGAATTGTGTTGTATTAGCTCATTTAAATAAAATAATCAGTTTGAACTTCAGTTTGAACTAAGAACAAATGAAGAATTCAAATGAAAAAACTTCTAAGTGCTGTTTGAAATTTTCCTCCAAAATGTGTGTTTTTCTCCGCCTCCTATGGTCATGTTCACTTATTTCACTTTAAAGGCAATGAAAATAACATATTCTTTGCACTAAGAGTAAAATCACTGAAGCTACACACAGCAGCCTGAGAAAAATGCTAATTTAGATTAAAATTTCAGACGGCACTTAGAGGGTTTTCCATCTATTCATTCATTCATTTTCATTTCGGCTTAGTCCCTTTATTAATCTGGGGTTGCCACAGTGCAATGAACCGCCAACTTATCCAGCATATGTTTTACGCAGCAGATGCCCTTCCAGCTGCAACCCATCTCTGGGAAACATCCATACACACCCATTCACTACGGACAATTTAGCTTACCCAATTCACCTCTACCGCATGTCTTTGGACTTGTGGGGGAAACCGGAGCACCCGGAGGAAACCCACACCAACACGGGGAGAACATGCAAACTCCACACAGAAACGCCAACTGACCCAGCCGAGGCTTGAACCAGCGACCTTCTTGCTGTGAGGCGAACGTGCTATCCACTGCGCCACCGTGAGGCCCACTTTCCATCTAAACTCTTCAAATATATGAATTAAGTAAATATATTGTGCTCTTGCTTTTAATACAGTACATACAACAGACATTTCGGGTTTCTGAGAAACTCCCCTTGTACGTGTATCATATCCTACAGTGAAGACGACTTTCAAGATCAACAGGTCACTGTGATAACATCTCCTGCCACCACACTGAGTGCTACAATAAACATATAAAATTATGAAAATCACCTGACAATGCCCCGTAACATTCGGCGCTTGTGTAAACATCATTCCACTTCACGCTGTACGCTGTCCAAGTGACACACTTTTATTGACTCTAAATGCTTTCTGCGCTCTCATCACATTTCAGGGACCCTTTGCTTCTCTTTTGTGCTGCGCAACAGTTAATATTGGTCTGCAGGCGCTGTAGTATCAGGACACAGGCATTGCTTTCTTGCTGGATAAAAGTGCAGGTGTGTTTTTCACCCCGGTCTATTGTGTCTCTCTGGGTGGCTGTGCTCTGAAGAAGAAGAAGAAGAAAAAAAAGTGCTGTTGGTCAATCTTTTTACACGTCTATTGTGCAGCCGGATTTTGACAGAGTAAAGCAGCAGTGACACATGTGAACATAAAGGGTGTCTGCTGCTTAAATGTGGGTGGGGGTGTTTAGGGTGGATTCCCAAAAGCTTGAGCCTGACTGTGGGAATGATGGTGAAGGTGGGGTGTTTTGTTGTTGTACGGCTGGGATAAAGACACCTTTTGAGTGTCTGGGAGTTCAATGCCGGGAGCAGCATGCTGCCGGACACCAGAGAGACTTGAGTTACGCACTGAGGTGTGCTTCCTACTCAGGGAACTTCATAGTATTGTTGTTTTTTTTTTGACAGAAAATAAAAGATTTGTCACTGTGTTTTGGAACTCGGGAAGATAGTTTGAAACTATAGCCTATTAATAATTTGTGCTTCAACTTGGATGGATAGATCAGTGAAAAGAATGAAAATTCTATGCAATGGAGTCAATGGCCTACATTTATATTCTGAAACACAAATTATCAGCCCTCCTTCCTATAATATGTTTTCTTATTTGTTTTATTTCAGCTAGAAATAGTAATATTTTCTGTCTTTTAGTAGAAATATTACATGAGAGACTTGCTTTTTTTTACCAAATTAGTGGATCTGATTGGATTTGCATTATAAAAATTAAGTGAAGTTTATTTATAAACTAATTTCGAGAGGATCACGTGCTTATGATTGCTGCGGCTGGTCCCGCATTATCCAATTCATGATTCACCAATCAGACGATTCCTAAGCCACTATAAATACCCTAAGTTTCATATCACAGCCATCTTTGTCTTGAAGAATCCCCCCTTCCACCCCTACTCCTCCTTTCCTAGATGGGTGGCACCGTGGCCTAGTGGTTAGCACTGTTGCCTCACAGCAAGAACGTCACTGGTTCTAGTCCTTACCAAGCCAGCCAACGTTTCTGTATGGAATTCGCACGTTCTCCCCGTGCTCACGTTGGTTTCCACCGGGTTCCCCGGTTTCCTCCCACCGTCCAAAAACATGCAACTTAAGTTAATCAACTAATCCAACTCTGCATCATAGACATGCTCCTAGTAAGTGGTCATCTCAAGAGCAATCACTATCTGTTCAATAGCTATTACAGCAGGGGAGTTCTCCAGATCTACCTGAGCTCAAACTCCCCTCTCGCCTTGCAAACGGGAGGGAGCCCCGGGCTCGAGGATCTATGAGCTCAGGGCTCTCTCCCGGGACAGCATGCCAAACAAGCTTTATAACCAATCATCAGCTAAGTGTGAACTCTTGAAATAAAAGTTAAAAAGGTATTATTTTCATTTCATACATTAAGTTTTGTAGTTACGATACTCCCAAAACCATTCCACATAAATCCGCAGATGTTTTATAAAATTCTGCACAGAAATAGCAAAAACTGTCCGCAGATTCTGTCTGGCCCTAGTCCTGCCTCATACATCAGTCAGAAGTCAGCCAAGAGGGTTTCGGGAACGTGCATTCGACAGCTGTCGCAGGACATTTGAGTTTATAATTTAAAAAGTAGAAACATTTTTGTTATGTAAGAATGAAAATTATCATATGCATTTGTAATTGTAATTTGAAAAACACGTCTTTTGTCAGCAAGAAGGTCCATACAGATTCCAAAGGCAGATACTGATAAGATCAGGGCCTGGTGTGTGGACTTTGGGGGTTTTACGATGTGCTCACATGTTGATTAGTCAGTTTGTATGTCTCAGCATTTGGGCTTTGGTTACATGGTCAAGAAAGATACAAAATAGTTGGTAAACTTTGCTCTGTATTTTTCCTGCTCTGTGTAGTAAGCAGTAAGCAGTTTAAAAAATAATAATAATAATTTAAAAAAAAACATTTTATGGTCAATATTATTAGCCCCCTTAAGCTATATATTTTTTCTATTGTCTACAGAACAAACCATCATTACACAATGACTTACCTAATTACCCTAACTTGCCTAGTAAAAATGATTAACCTAGTTAGGCCTTTAAATCACACTTTAAGCTGAATACTAGTATCTTGAAAAAATATCCAGTAAAATATCTAGTTATTTAAACTACTATGTTTAAAAAGTGTTTAAAAAAATCTTCTCTCTGTTAAACAAAAATTGGTGAAAAAAACATAAAAGAATTAAAATTCAAGAGGAGTGCTAATTATTCTGACCTCAACAAAAAGAAAACCTAATTTGGATCAATGATTTAAAACTCAACACTTTTAGATTCTTCCCGGGTATTTGGTGTTAATCTGGAATTTGCTGCTAAATTCCTTAATTATCCTACAAAAACCTATTTAACTGCTAGCCGAAATTTCCAGGTTTCACTGATTTTGCAAGATGGTAAGTCTTTCTAAAGTGATTGAATTCCTCTGGCATCAGGTTGTCCAGAAGTTAAAGTGAAATGTGGTCATCCCAGATCTGTGATTTCTAGAATATTGCATCTTTACGTTGTCAATAACTCTCTGTCAATCCAGCGCACATCCTTGTTTTCAGAGATGCATTCAGTCAAACACCTGCAATTCAAAGCCAACCGAGCTGAGTTGAGCAATTCCAGCATTATGGATGTGACATTTGCAGTAAAAACTTAAAACATAAATTCACAGAGAAAGTATATGTTAACATTATATTGAAACATCAGTTTATATATATATTATTTTCCAAAACAACTAACCACAGAGTTATGGGATCAGAAAAATATCAATTCTTATGCTCATTTTTATATTATAAGTGAGGAAAATAAACATGCGTTCCTCAGCGGGAGGGGAACTACAATGCTATGTGGAAACTTCCACTAGGGGGATTTCGCCAGAAACCACTCACTCTGAAGAGTAATAAAACGGGCCAATAAAATGCCAATGAGTTGGAGGTGTCAGCACACGCTCTGAAACAATACCTTTTTTCGCTTCAGTAGCCTCATGTGCAGACTGAAAGAGACGTTTTTGCTGTCATCCTCTGGCTTTGTTCGAGGGAGAGTGAGAGAAAGCTGCCGTCCTCTGAGAGCGTGAGGAGTGGCGGTCGAACTGGGCTTCTCCTGTCCCTGGGCGTTTCGCTGGACCGGTACTTCAAGAGCGGTTAGTATAAAGCAAATTCTCCTAAAAAAGCAACAAGGTCGTGCAGCGCATCTTTTTAAAGACGTCGCTCCGACCGTGCGTTTCTGTATGCGGTGGTTCCCTGTCCACGGATGATGAGCACAAGCACTATGTTGCATGTCTGGGAGTTCAGCATGTTAATGCGGCCGCCAGACCGATTAAACGGGTGCTACGTGGACGATAAGAAGGGGAAACCCTCAAAGCCTCCCATCCCCTTGGCCTCGACTCCTGTCCAAGGCGTGTAGGTTATCTGCATCACTCTGGGCCAGAGCCTACACTGCTGCGGGCCAGGCTGCTTCCGTTTCGCTTGCTATGGCTGGTGCAGGTGTTGGCCCAGTGGCAAGAGGAAGGTTCCGACGCAGGCTTAATGCACTACGCACTGCAACCGACTTTGCTCTGAAAACACCAGTTCAGCTGCAAGTGCTCTGGAAAGGATGATGGCCACACTATTGGTCCAGGAATGCCACCTCTAACTAAACCTGGCAGATTTGCCTGATGTTGACAAAGTTTGCTTTCTTAACACACCCATATAGCCCTGTTTGGCGACACCAGGGGTGAGTTCACCCAGGAATTCATCACGGTGAAAAAGCAGTCAAGCGATCGGTGGGCTTAAGAAACCGCTCTCCCCGCCGAACCGTACACTTTGGCTGCTCCTCGTCGAGGGCGCTTGTTTGTGTCTCTAAAGTCTGCTCCGCCGCCCTGTCCGCTAAACGGTTAAGTCGAGCACCCCACAGACGATCACCACCCCTGCCTCACGCCACCGGTACGGACCGCAAAGCGTCCCTGAGATGGACCACTCAGAGAAAAGGAGGTGTGCTCTTTCATCGGAGGAGGACCAGGGCATTAACTTATGGCCGTATGGCTACCAAAATTTATAAAGAGCATTTTCTCCTTTCTCTGGGTGCGACAGCCCGAACACTGCCAGTATGGGACGCTATGCCTTCCAACTCGCAGGATCGGTGCTTTTTGCCACAGGTTCCGAGAGTGCCAGAGGACGGGCTCCTTTCTCTCGCATTCCCAGCCGCCTTGTGGACTCTTGGGACGAAGTTAAGATTAACCTCTTATCTTCCGCTCTTGTAGCTCTCCCATCCCGTGCTGCCCCACCGCTGGTGCGTCAGTGATTGCGCTGATGATGCGGCTCTGCCAGCCTGGTTAGCGCTGCCCAGCCCGTCGTGATGGCTCATTTGCGCAATCAGACTTGGCTATGCGATGTAGTTTGGTAATGGTCCCCCAAGTTCACGGGCGTGTATCACACCAAGGTCAGCCCTGTGTCCGCCCCTGTCTTGCGTGAGGAGATTGCTGTCCTCCTGGTGAAGGACACAATCGAGCCAGTGCCTCCAGCCAAGATGAGGTATGGGCTTTTTAGTCTGTACTTCATCGTACCTTAAAAGAGCAGTGGGCTATGACCAATCCTAGCTCTGCGTGTTTTGGCCCGCTGCCTTACGAGCAGCCGATCAGAATGCTCATGCAGAAGCACATCCCCCGGTGCGTCCGTCCTGAGGATTGGTCTGCGGCAATAGACCAGAAGGACACGTATGTTCATGATTCCATTCTCCCACGCCACTGGCAGTCCTTGCGGTTTGCGTGCAAGGGTCGACCATGATAGTACAAGGTCCTCCCTTTCGGGCTCTCCCTCTCTCCGCAGGTTTTCACCAAGCTCGCGGAGGATCCCCTAACACCCCTTCAGCTCGTTGGCATCTGCATACGCAATTATCTGGATGACTGGCTTATAGCTCCCTTGTGGGATCAATTGGTTTTGCACAGGGACTGGGTGCTCCGGTACCTTGACCTTTTGGGGTTTTGGGTCAACCGAGAAAAGAACAGGCTCGCCCCTGTGCAGAGCTTCTCTTTTTTTGGGTTGGAGTTGGACTCAATCACCATGACCATGAGCCAATGCTGACCTGTCTGAGAGAGTCGACAGGAAAACTGTGGTCCCACTGATATTATTTCAGAGGCTCCTGGGGCACTTGGCACGCCGCTTGGGTAGCTCCATATGAGACCTCTTCAGCATTGGCTTCACCATCGGGTCCTCAGACGTGCATGGCATGCAGACACGCACCGGATAACTGTCTCTCCGCTGTGTCGCCGCGCCCTCAGCCTCTGGACTGACCCTGGATTTCTACAGCCTGTATGCCTCTAGAACAAGTGTCCAGGCATGTTTTTGTTTCGAAGGATGCGTCCAGTCCGCGCTGGGGGGCCGTGTGTTGCGAGCATACAGCTGCGGCTCCGTAGAAGGAACTCGGTTGTATTGGCATATCAGTCGCCTGGAGGTGTTGACAGTGTATCTCGTGCTGCGCCGTTTTTTACCGGTGCTAGAGGGGAAACACATGCGGGTCAGGACGGACAGCGCGGCGACGGTGGCATACATCAACCTAACGGCGGTATCCGCTCTCGCCGCATGTCTCGCAAATTGTTGTGTGCCATTCTTATCCCCGGCAAACTCAACCGTGCTGCCGATGCGCTCTCACGGCAGTTCCATGGCCCGGAGAATAGAGGCTCCATCCCCGGCTGTCCAGCAGTTATGGGTGCGTTCTGGAATGCGCTGGCTATTACAGCTGTCCCCGGGGCGTGCGTAAATACGTATTTTCTCCATTGAGCCTACTCGCACAGATACTGTGTAATGTCAGAGAGGACGAGGAACAAGTCTGTTTATTGCGCCTCTCTGGCTCAACCGGACCTGTATTTCAGCTCTCCCCTCATGACGACCCCTCCCTGGCATGTCCCCTTAAAGAAGGACCTTTTTCTCTGGGACAGGCACCATCTGGCACCCTCGCCCAGATCTCTGGAACCTCCGTGTGGTCCATAGGTGGAGCGCGGAGGACTTAGGTGACCTACCAGTTCAGTAGTTAACACCGTCACTCAGGCTAGAGCACCCTCTACGAGGCATGCCTACGTTCTGAAGTGGAGTCTATTTGCTGTGTGGTGTACTTCTCTCCGAGAAGGACCCCGGATATGCCAGATCAGTGTGATGCTAACCTATCTGTACAGTGTAAATCTAAGTTGATGCATCTCTAAAAGACAGGATGGAAAATTGTTTGGCATAATGAATATTTTAATCCTCAAGTTTTAATTGAGAATTGTGTCCTTAATCAGGTTGAAAAGATTCAGAATGATCCAACTCATTTTTTGCATCCACATTGTGAACTGCTTCCCTCTGGTAGGAGATTAAGAGTGTCTAAGTATAGGCTGAACCGATATAAGAGATCCTCCTGTTTCAGTGGGTTTATTTAACAAGAGTTTGTCTTAATTAAGATTATAATTATTGTAAGTACTGTATTTTGTATTGTTTTTATTGTTTGTTTTTATGGTATGTCTGCAGCAATACGGTGTTGCCCATAACAAATTTGCTGTCAAGGACAATAAAGTTTACTACTACTACTAATCATCTTATTTTGTCTCACCCATTTTGCAGTGCCGTACAACAGAATTATCAACATTCAACAATATCAACTTTAAAAACTAACTACACAATTTCACTCACACTATAATAAAGCAAACTATTTTTTTTTAGCTCTCCTCTTTCATGGACATCTCTCTCATCTTGCTGAATGACAAAATTTCATTGTTTTTATATTCGTCATAAACGTTTTTTAAACCTTTTAATCTTTGGCTGTGAATTGTGCTGAATTTACAGATGCTCAGAAGGTATCTAAATTTATAAATGGTAAAGTGTTGTCCAACTTTCTTTTACAGTATAAACATGTAAAATTTGGCTTTTTGAATGATAAGAAGTTGGAAAATGACAAGTTGGTGAACAAAAGAGCAGTAAAAAATATTTGTTTGATACATAAGTTAAGTTATTGGGATTTAACAAAACCTTGATTTATTTATTTATTTATTTATTTATTTATTTATTTATTTATTTATTTATTTATTATTTATTTATCTTTTATTATATTGTTTGTTTGTTCATTTATTTATTTAATTATTTATTTATTTAATATCTTTTATTATATTATTATTTTTTATTTATGTATCTTTTATTATATTGTTTATTTATTTATTTAATTATTTATTTATTATTTTATATCTTTTATTATATTATTATTTATTTATCTTTTATTATATTGTTTGTTTGCTTAATTATTTATTTATTATTTAATATCTTTTATTATGTTAAAATTTAGGGGCCTCACGGTGGCGCAGTGGGTAGCACGATCACCTCACAGCAAGAAGGTCCCTGGTTCGAGCCTCGACTGGGTCAGTTGGCATTTCTGTGTGGAGTTTGCATGTTCTCCCTGTGTTGGCGTGGGTTTCCTTCGGTTCGGTTTTCCCCACAAGTCCAAAGACATACGCTATAGGTGAATTGGGTAAGCTAAATTGTTCGTAGTGTATGTGTGTGAATGAGTGTGTATGAATGTTTCCCAGTGATGGGTTGCAGCTGGAAGGGCATCCGCTGCGTAAAACATATGCTGGATAAATTGGCGGTTTATGCTGCTGTGGCGCCCCCGGATTAATAAAGGGACTAAGCCGAAAAGAAAATGAATGAACATTAATATTTATTTATTTATTATTTAATATCTTTTATTATATTGTTTATTTATTCATTTATTTATCTATTATTTAACATCTTTTTGTTATATTGTTTATTTATTTATTATTTAATATATTTTATTATATTGTTTATTTATTATTTAATATATTTTATTATATTGTTTGTTTATTTATTAATTTATTATTTAATATTGTTTATTATATTCATTCATTCATTCATTTTCATTTCGGCTTAGTCCCTTTATTAATCTGGGGTCGCCACAGCGGAATGAACCGCCAACTTATCCAGCATATGTTTTACACAGCGGATGCCCTTCCAGCTGTAACCCATCACTGGGAAACATCCACACACTCATTCACACACATACACTACGGACAATTTAGCTTACCCAATTCACCTATACCGCATGTCTTTGGACTTGTGGGGGAAACTGGATCACCCGGAGGAAACCCACGCCAACACGGGGAGAACATGCAAACTCCACACAGAAATGCCAACTGACCCAGCCGAGGCTCGAACCAGCGACCTTCTTGCTGTGAGGCGAACGTGCTACCCACTGCGCCACTGTGAGGCCTGTTTATTATATTGTTTGTTTTATTTATTTATTATTTAACATCTTTTATTAAATTGTTGTTTTATTTTTTTTACTTTATTATGATTTTTTAGGGCTTCACGGTGGTGCAGAATAATAAAGGGACTAAGCCGAAAAGAAAATGAATGAATGAATATTTGTGTATAATTACAGTATGCTGTGTTTTTCATATCGTGTTGTATACCCCTGGTATAGTTGTTTTGTATTTGTGGTTCAAGCATTAAAAATAATAACTTGTTGTTTTTAATTGAAACATTTATGATTCAGTTTTCTCAGTGATTCACTGAAGAATACATGTTCCATATTGATCTTGTTTTCTAAGATGAATCAATTTCCATTTCTGCTCATTACTGGAAATCTACACTGGAAAGCACAGAAGTTAAAAGTAGTCAATAGTGTTAAAAGTTACTTTGTAATCACAAAGCGAACGTCTTAGCAGAGAAATTCACACCGCCACACTCTGCAACAACACAAGCAGGATGCACTGAACACTTAGCGTTTCACTTCTGAATGACAGGAAGAGAGAAAGTGCGAAGCAGATGTGTGAACCGTCATGACCGGCGTGTTATATCAGTTCAGATTTTGAGGCAAGTTCTGTTGATCCTCGTTTTCAGAGATGCATTCAGTCAAACACCTGCAATTCAAAGACAACCGCGCTGAACTGAGCAATTCCATCAGTATGGACGTGACATTTGCAGTAAAAACTT
>CAIGQW010004173.1:907861-918296 GCA_903798125.1 Danio choprae | reverse complement strand
GGTATCCTGGACCAGGCCGTATCCCGAGCTGATGCTGTGGTGGTCATGAAGGAATGGAGCGCATGAGACTGATTTCTGAAAGGCCACAGTGACAAACAAGTATACGCTTGATCCTGTGGGCCAGCATGACCTCCCGCCGGTGCCCTACCCACACCTGCAGCTTTCCACGATGGACTTCCAGCCTCTCCAGCCTCCGCCGCCTAGACTGCAGCTCCACACAGGAAGTTTGGCCAGAAGAATAATGGTCGTGCCCAACAGAGCCTGGTTTCTCTCAAGGTTTTTTCTCCCTTCACTTCGTCAATTGGTAAAGTTTTTTTTTCCTCGCCACTGTTGCCACTGGCTTGCTCGGATTGGGACTTGTGGAGCTGCGCTTCGGTGGATTTGCTCTTCAGTGTTTGAACTTTCAGCAGTGAAACTTAAACCACACTGAACTGAACTAAACTAAACTGAACTTAAACTCTGAAATCTGGACTTTACTAGAACATGTTAAGTTGCTTTGACACAAGCTACATTGTGAAAAACGCTATATAAATAAACTTGAATTGAACTGAATTGAATTTATATAAATATTTTTGACTACAACTGAATGGAATCTCAAAATGCTTTTGGCAATTTGTTTTGGAAAATCCATCCTGTAACGTCCACTTGTCAACACGCATTCATTCATTCATTCATTTTCCTTCAGCTTAGTCTTCAGCTTTTTTATCAGCGGTCGCCACAGCGGAATGAATCGCCAACTATTCCAGCATAAGTTTTACGCAGCGGATGCCATTTCAGCTACAACCCAGTACTGGGAAACACCCATACGCCCTCATTCACTCATTATTTTTACTTTTAATACTTCAGTATATATAAATATTTTTTAAATACATATTTTTGGCTACCGGGCGACACGGTGGCTCAGGGGTTAAAACTGTCGCCTCACAGGAAGAAGGCCACTAGTTTGAGTCCCGGCTGGGTCAGTTGGCATTTCTGTGTGGAGTTTGCATGTTCTCCCTGTGTTTGCGCGAGTTTCCTCTGGGTGCTCCGGTTTCCCCCACAGTCCAAAGAAATGCACTATAGGTGAATTGAATAAACTAAACTGGCCGTAGTGTATGAGTGTGTATGGAGGTTTCCCAGTACTGGGTTGCAGCTGGAAGGGCATCCTTTGTGTAAAACATATGCTGGATTAGTTGGCATTTCATTCCACTGTGGCGACCCCTGATGAATAAAGAGACTAAGCTGAAGGAAAATGAATGAATGACTTAATTAATTAATTTTTGGCTACCACTGAATGGAATCTCAAAAGGCTCTTGACCACCTTTTTTTGGAAATCTATCCTGTAACATTCACTTAACTGTATTTCCTCAGGATGTTGCTAACTCCAGGTCTTTAACCAAAACAAGACACAGTCGAACGAGACCTAAACTTAACCTTTTGGCAACTTGAACTTGCAAGAGACAAGGTCGTTGTCCTTTTTAACAGCCATTAGAAACCTGTCACCTTTGATTACCTGACACATCACTACTTGTCCCAAGGGTTGCAGTATGCTGTTTCACACAGCAGTAGAATTGTAGCCGGGACAAAATAAATGCTAGAGTTTCATTGCAAGTCATTCAGTGGAGTGACCATATCACCTAACTGGGATAAAAAAAAAACCCATCTCGGTCATCATCGCTATAGTGAGAGGTGATAGCACGTCTTTCTCAATGGCCTTTCATTCGGAGACGTGACACTTTATCTCCAGGGATGACAAAAGAAACACACAAGATGAGTTGGACAGAGAAACTGACAGTAATTGATGAGCTCAGATAACAAGATGGGAAGATTTGGGTTCTTTTGCATTTTAGCATCTCAGGGATAAAAAAAAAAATTCTCTGATGACAAAAACATTGCCCTGAATGGCAAAACTACTGTTTAAGTTTACAACATACACTCTCACAAATAATGGCACAAAATCTGTCACTGGGGTGGTACCTTTTCAAAACTGTACTGTACAGGTGAACATTAGTATCTTTAGGGCACATTTTGTACCTTTAAAGTTCAATTTTGTACATTTATGGTACTGTGAGGTACACATTTGTTATTTTCAAGTATTAATATGTACCTTTAAGGACCTGTTAGGGAAATATATATACCTTTTGAAAAGGTACAGTGACAGAAAGTGACATCTTTATTATTATTATTATCTTTATTTCTGAGAGTGTATGTGGCCTTGAATCCCGAAGTGAAGTTTCATAAACTAATTTCGAGAGGAGCACGTGATATGATTGATCGCAGCCGGTCTCCCATCAGTAATCACTAATAAGCCAATCAGAGTAATACAAACTCCCTATAAGTAGCCTGTCAAAAAACTACTCTCTCATCTTCGTTTTCGAAGAAACCCCCCCATCCACCCCATCTCCTCCCTTTCCTCCTTTACCAAGGGGAGCTCTAGAGAACTATCTGATCTCGTACCCCTTATATGATTATCTACCAGGGGGAGCTCTCGAGAACTATCTGATCTCGTACCCCCTTATATGCTTATTTACCAGGCGGGAGCCCTGGGCTCAATTATCTCCGAGCTCAGGGTTCTCTCCCGGGACAGCATGCCAAACCTGCAATTATTATCAAGCAATATCTAAGTGTGAACTCTTGAAAGCAGTAATACTTAAAAACTGAAATATTGAGAAAATGTGTCCAAATTAAGTTTAATACATATTAATTAAGGTATGGAATTTACTTAATGTTTTCATGGAAAATCCTACTTCTAGATCCTTACTTAAAGGAACACTGTACTTAAAATCTCATTTTACACTCACGGTTCCCTTGAGTTAAATAATTGAGTTTTAAAATGTTTGAATCCATTCAGTCGATCTCCAGGTCTAGCGGGAGCACTTTTAGCTTAGCTTAGCATAGATCATTGAATTGGATTAGACCATTAGCATCTTTCTCAAAAATGATCAAAGTCTTTTGATAATGTTCCTATTTAATTAAGAATTTGTCTGTAAAGTCTCAGCCTAAAACACTCATCAGCTTATTTATTATACCTTTTAGAATGTTGGAATTTTCTGCTCTTAACACTATGTAGCTGTTTTTGTGGCCTGTGCCTTTAATGCTAGTTCTCCCCGCCCACTGTTCCCATGTGCTTGTCAGAGTGTACCTTAATCTCCACCTTGGCTGCTTCAGATAAACAGCACAGTGACAGACATGAAGGAAGCAGATCTCACGTAACGTTTGTGAGATACTACAGTAAGAACTATGGTTATTTGATGTATTTGTTGTAGAGTTAATTCAAGCCTTTCGATGATACACAAACAATGCCGTGACAAAGTTCACACAGACACACACACACACACAGTGTGTGTGTTTAACTTTGCACTATTTTTGTACGGCAAATGTGACAGGATACATGTCCAAAACCGGGATTGAAGCATCTTCTTTTATAATTGTACTGACATGCGGCTGTTGTGGTAAAGGAGTGGTAAAATCGCTGTAATTTATTACAAACATTGACTGTTTTAAAAATGTTTTAAACTCATTCTTGATCACATTTGATGATGATTGATGATCACAGCAAGCTCAACAGATCTTTTAATCCCAGTTGCTTTGCGCACTTGTTGATATGATTATATGCGTTATTACGGAGACATGTTAATACACGGCTGTCAATCAATTTGGTGGGCGGGGAAACCGCACTCCTACGTCACGTTGCGGTCGGCCTCAAAATGGGAGGGATTTGGATCCCATTTTTACATCAGGATATTAAAAAAAGGAGACTTATTGTCTTTATATCACCCCAATATGACTTTGGACACACTATACCTACACACAGTTCTGTCCAAACAGCTTACAAAAGATGATTTTCATCATAGGTGAAAAGCTTGACTGAGACGTCAGCCTGCCATTGTACAGCAGCAAAGTGAGTATAGTTCCTAGCCATATTGGCCTAGAAAAATCTAAATAAAATAATTTTCCGACAGTCTTAGTACACAATGTAACTACAGAAGCATCAAGCTTTCAATAGGAAAATTATAGTTTTTAGCTTTTTTAATTGGTGCTAATGGTCTAATCTGATTCAATGATTTATGCTAAGCTAAGCTAACAGTGCTCCCGGCAGAACCGGAGATAGGATAAATGGATTCACAATGGTAAAACTCAACTGTTTAACTCTTAAGAGGGGTCTTTAAATGAGCCTGTTTTCATAAAAAAAAAAGAAAAGTGGTGTTCCTGTAAGTCAGCAGGAACCTTAAATTAACATAAAACATTTGCTGTCATGACTTTTTGTCCTATATATTGTACACTGTACCAGCATTTGGTTTTCAGCCAATGACATCCAATAGGTTCCACACAATGGATTTGTGCTGGGACAACATGAAAGGAATTAAGTTAACTTATTAGTTTTTACAAATTTAAGTGGATTGAACATGAAACAAATAAGTTGTTGCTCATTTTAAATAAGTAGTTTGAACAAACAGAAATTGTAACTTTTGCGTGCACAAATATTTCCTGCATTCCTAAAAGCTAATGCATGATTTGTAAATGCTGAGTGAGGGCGATACTCAACCAGCGAGTCAGCAGAACCCGCTCGACAGACTTGTGAAAGTGAACAGCTTAAGTAAATCTGCGTTTCTGCTGCTAGTGAGCATGAAGCTCTCCTCAAAAGCAGACCACTGCTTTCTCATTAGCCTAAACGTTCCTAATGTATTCCCACAACTATAGCTATTAATCACTCGGAAAATAGATTTTGACAGTGTGATGTAAGCTACCAGTGACAATGATAACTAAGACTATAATTACATGAAGCCTGCTGCATTCATCATGGTCAGCTATGGTTACTTAAACTCTCACACAATCAATTAAAGACAGTTTGGTGGGCGAACGGGCAGCGCACAGGTCTGTCACTTCAACTAACACCAGACTTGGATGTGATTATTTTTACAATATAAAGTAACTGGTTACTGTCATTATATAACTTATCCACTGAACACATAAAGTAAGGGATTACTGTTTGTTTTTAGGTCATTTAATTTATAGTAAATCATTAAATAATATAAGTAAATAATATTAGCTTTAAATACTATAAGTAAATTCAACAGATAGCAAAGTAATTGTTTTTGTTATTGTTATATAAACATATATTTATTTAGAATTATTATATTTTTCAACTAAAGTTTACATTTATCAAGACCATTACACATGTTGAAAAAAACGGCTGTACACGACCTGACAAAAGTCTTGTCGCCTATTCAAGTTTTAGGAACAGCAAATAATAACTTGACTTCTAGTTGATCATTTGATATCAGAAAGCGTTCTTGCAGGACTCCCAGAGTTCATCAAGATTCTTTGGATTCATCTTCATTGCCTCCTCCTTTATCTTACCCCAGACATGCTCAATAATGTTCATGTCTGGTGACTGGGCTGGCCAATCCTGGATTACCTTGACCTTCTTTGCTTGCAGGAACTTTGATGTGCAGGCTGAAGTATGGGAAGGAGCGCTATCCTGGTGAAGAATTTGCCCTCTCCTGTGGTTTGTAATGTAATGGGAAGCACAAATGTCTTGATACCTCAGGCTGTTGATGTTGCCATCCACTCTGCAGATCTCTCGCACGCCCCCATACTGAATGTAAACCCAAACCATGATTTTTCCTTCACCAAACTTGACTGATTTCTGTGAGTATCTCATTGACCTTCTGCCACTTTTCCAAATAATCAACTAGAAGTCATTATTAGTTATTATTAGTTGCTCTTACAACTGGGATCGAAGACAAGACTTTTGTCAGGTAGTGTATATGATTTTTTTTGCTGTTAATTATATGTTTTTAAGAGTAATTATATATTTTATAGAGCTTCTTGCTGTGAGGTGATCATGCTACCCACTGCGCCACCGTGAGGCACAAGTAGTACTGTAAGTAATTAAATGCCTTGATGAGTAATTAAAAAGGAATTTCAATACAATTTAAATGATGTACTTACGGTGTAAAAAAGTGATTAGTTGACTTTACTTAAAAAACTGAGTACACGTTTCTTTTAAAGCGATTAGCTGATTTTACTTCAAATGGTGAGTAAACTTGTTTTTCTTTACAATTCATTGACTTAAGTTAAAAAGTGAGTAAACATGTTGCTTTTAAAGTGATAAGTTGACTTTAAAAGTAACAAGTTTACTCCTTTTTAAAGCGATTAGTTGAGTTCATTCATTCATTCATTTTCATTTCGGCTGAGTCCCTTTATTAATCTGGGATCGCCACAGCGGAATGAACCGCCAACTTCTCCAGCATATGTTTTACGCAGCAGATGCCCTTCCAGCTGCAACCCATCACTGGGAAACATCCACACACACTCAGTTACACACATACACTACGGACAATTTAGCTTACCCAATTCACCTGTACTGCATGTCTTTGGACTTGTGGGGGAAACCGGAGCACCCGGAGGAAACCCACGCAAACACGGGGAGAACATGCAACCTCCAGACAGAAATGCCAACTGACCCAGCCGGGGCTCGAACCAGCGACCTTCTTGCTGTGAGGCGAACGTGCTACCCACTGCGCCACCGTGAGGCCTAATTGAGTTTAATAAAAAATAATTAAACCCATTGCTTTTAAATCTAATAGTTGACTTTAAAATATAAGTAAATCTATTGTTTTAAAAGTGATTAGTTGACTACTTAAAGGAGTAAAGTCTTTTTATTTAAATTTTTTTTTTACAATTAGTTGACTTTACTTTAGAAACTGAGTAAACCAGGTGCTTTTAAAGCGATTCATTGAATTTACTTGAATATGTGAGTAAACAAATTTTGAAATTAGTTGACTTTACTTTTAGAAAAATTGTAAACCAGTTGCTTTTAAAGCGTTTAGTTGATTTTACTTAGTGAGTAAACTGAGTAAGTGAGTAAACCTGTTGCAGGTTTTCCTCAATTGCTTTGGCTCAATTCTCGATTAAAATTTGTATTTTTCAAAACAATAAGTTTAGATCTCTGTTTAATCATCTTCTTTTTCACATCAGATCGGCGTTTCTTATTGATTCAAGCAAATTGCAAATGCTTTGGCACGTGTGTACAATTGTCTGTAGTTTGGACAAAAGCTAATGCAAACGGCTTGTTGATCAAAACTGATGAGTTGATTCTAATTTGAACTGTCAAACTTCTCACAACTTCTCAATCATTTTTTCATCATGTAAGCCATCACACTCAAAACAATTTATGAAATTATCAAACATTTGTATATGCACGTTTACACCATAAATATTCGATATTGACATTGTTTGTAATATCTGCTAAATTGGAAAATGACCTCTAATTGCAATACATATTGTCTTTTCTAGGGCAGCACGGTGGCGCAGTGGGTAGCACAATCGCCACACAGCAAGAAGGTCGCTGGTTCGAGCCCCGGCTGGGTCAGTTGGCATTTCTGTGTGGAGTTTGCATGTTCTCCCCGTGTTGGTGTGGGTTTCCTCCGGCTGCTCCGGTTTCCCCCACAAGTCCAAAGACATGCGCTATATGTGAATTGGGTAAGCTAAATTGTCCGTAGTGTATGAATGTGAATGGGTGTGTATGGATGTTTCCCAGAGATGGGTTGCGGCTGGAAGGGTATCTGCTGTGTAAAACATATGCTGGATAAGTTGGCGATTTGATGAATGAATGAATGAATGAGTCAACTTAACAGTTAATTTTTTTTAAGTAAAGTCAACTTGTCACTTTTAGGGCAATGGATTTACTCACTTTTTCCAGTAAAGTGACTAATAGCTGTTTACAGTAGAGACAATACTTTTTTTTTTAAAGAAAGTTACCCAACACTGACTATTACCTAACATAATAATATGGAAATTGCATGATTCAATTTAGAAAATATGATTTCAGATCAGTGTTTAGACAGAAATGGCGATGCTTGCTTTAGCGTGAATACAGGTATCTCTAATTAGATCTTGTTCAACAGGAACACACTGAAATGTTGCCTTCTTGTGATGCTCGTGCTGTTGATTATAGCTTGATAAAGAAAATGCATAATAGCTGTATAAAATAAATACATAAATAGTATAATTATAAAGGTGAGCAATTAGTTTCTCATGTTATTTATTCTTTTCCGCTGCTATTATAAGAACGGCGTGAGTGTCAGACGTCTGTGCACTTGACCTTTGACCGACTGGCGGCTCTTAAACACTTCCTCGGAGTTAATGGATGTGTAAATAGACTCAGGCTTTAACCCTTTGACCTCTGAGTCTGGATTTTCTGACTAAATGTTTCCCTTTTGCTGATTCTGTGATTTCCGTAACTCGACTAGCAACATTTTTGTTTTTAAGTAAAATAAGCTGAAAGTGAGAGAAATTCAACAAGAATGTGAGCCTGCTGAGAGAGTTGTGTTTTGTGTTAGCATGCTTTAGCACCTACTTGACTAACGGTGCAAAAATATTGATGAGTGTAATTTGCATTCCCCATTCTCTGACTTGGAACCAACTAAAATGAATGGCACAGTGTTAAATTTAGGCAGATAATGCTTTAAAGTTCATTCATTCATTTTCTTTTCGGCTTAGTCCCTTTATTAATCTGGGGTCACCACAGCGGAATGAACCGCCAACTTATCCAGCACAAGTTTTACGCAGCGGATGCCCTTCCAGCTGCAACCCACCACTGGGAAACATCCATACACACCCATTCACACTCATACACTACGGACAATTTAGCTTACCCAATTCACCTATACCGCATGTCTTTGGACTTGTGGGGGAAACCGGAGCACCCGGAGGAAACCCACACCAACATGGGGAGAACATGCAAACTCCACACAGAAACGCCAACTAACCCAGCTGAGGCTCGAACCAGCGACCTTCTTGCTGTGAGGCGAATGTGCTACCCACTGCGCCACCGTGAGGCCCCATGCTTTAAAGTATTTTTTAATTATTATTTAGCAAATTTAGCAGTGGCCAGCACTACTGCAATAAGTCTTTTACTTGTAGACACTTAGAGAAATACTTTGAACTAAAGGAATTGTTGGGGATGAAGATTAACAGTTTAAAATAAAACGGCTGGTGCGTCAGATCAAGAGAGGACTCAGAGTCGGAGATTCAATACAAATGAAGACAATTTACTGAAGATGGTTTGCAGTTTATGACAGAAGGGCTTCACACTCTTGCAGAGCTCGCTGGTCGATCTTCTGCCTTACAATACAACAACACAGCAGTTATACTCTTACACCAGAAATGGTGTCAACTCAGGTAAAAGGTTCCGATTGATTAAAGCAAAGATAGACAATTCTAAATAGGCACATCAATGCGGGGTGGTATCTGAGTCCAGATAGGGATGGAAACAGAATTCTTGGGTCAGGCCGATTACAGACTCTTCAGGGCTGATCTCAGACCTGTAGAGCTGACCCCTCGAAAGCATACACACACACACACACACACACGAGAACAATCTGTTTAAAACTCAAGCTGTCTTATCAAACTGGTTCAAAACGGGTACAATCAACATTCAGGCTGCAATATTCTTACTACACAAAGTCTATCTTGCACCAAAAGAAAATCAATTTAAACAGAATTAACACATAAAAATAGCTAAATCACTTTAGACAGCATTAACACATAGAAATAACAATAAGAACAGTTGTTTCCAGTCACCAGGCTCCACAGTTCCATTCAAGAGGTCTCCATGATCTATGACCTGGTATGGTGGCTCCTGAAAATAGAGTTTTGACAGACAAAGATAGGGACAAAGACACTTCAACTAAACATTCCTAAATTAGCTACGTTATTCCTAAATTAATGTTTAACTTTATTCATTAGTCAAGATCATTTCAAAGATTAAATACTGATTCAAATGATGAATATTAGTAAAGTAATGAGAAAAAGGATAAACGTTGATCCTTGCTGTATGGATTTGAAGACAGCAATCCACCCCATCAGAATGAATGAATGTTAATGAGAAATAAATAAATAAAATAAAAATAAAAAACACAAATAAGTAAATAAATATTACGGCCAAATTTCTTAGTGTTTCAGATGGGTTTTTTTATGGTTTGGTTTAATATAATTGTATTTAAAAAGATTTATATATAAACAAATACATTAATACACAAATACATATTACAGCCAAATGTATTATTAGTTAGCCAACATTTTTTTATGGTTTCATTTTAATTAAAAACTGCTGCGCTAGCACGCAAAAAAGTGAGCACTCAAACCTGTTTGCTGTTTGTTCAAAGTACATATTTAAAATGAGCTGAAGCAACACATTAAAAATTCATTTTTTGGGTGGGGGGGTGAGAGTTGGACAACTTAATTGTTTTATGTTCAATCCATTCATATTGAGAAGATGCAGGAAACATTCCTTCATTCATTTTCTTTGCGGCTTAGTCCCTTTATTAATCTGGGGTCGCCACAGCGGAATGAACCGCCAACTTATCCAGCATATGTTTTACGCAGCGAATGCCCTTCCAGCTGCAACCCATCACTGGGAAACACCCATACACTTCCTTTCACACAC
>CAIGQW010004173.1:883560-897585 GCA_903798125.1 Danio choprae | reverse complement strand
ATATATAAATAAATATATATATATATATAAAACATTAACTAATTAACACGTGCACACAAATTCTCACAACACATGCAAATAAAGAAATGCTCTGCAAACCACAACAGAAAGGTGTCCCCAAAAATTGACGAACCTGGCTACTTCCTGTTGGTATCAGTCAGTAGTGTTGTCGGAGATCTGAGAGGTGAGTTTTCTGTTTATTTGTTTATTTGTTTATTTGTTTATGTCCTGATCGGACTTTCCGTGTTGTTTGTATATGTTTAGCCCTAACCATCTGACAAATTGCACAATTAACATTAAATGAACAGCTGATTCTAAGCAGGACGCTTATGGGTTTGTTAGGGGATCCCAAAAAGGTGCAAACCGGGCTATTCCTGTTTCTTGGCGCGTCATCGTGAACACTTGTATTAGCAGTTTTTGTTTTGTCACATGGCTTTAAACATTAGTGATAATCGTGCTTGATAATATTTCCTGCCCTCTCCAATGTAAACAAACACCATTCACAGATTATGGCTTCAAATGATATCACCGGCGCAAAATGACAACTCCCATACCTGAGAGATTTTGGCTTCACTTTTGCAGTGGAATGAAGAAGAGGAGCTTCATGTTTACAGTCTATGCTGTGTCAAGCATCCTGATCGGTCACTCACAAGATTCAGTTCCAGTTAGTAGATAGCAACGTAGCTCAGTAGGTTTTGCAATCTGAAATCCTTCAAATCCATCCCAACACATGCAAATAAAGAAATGCTCTACAAATAGTGCAAACCACTACAGAAATGTGTCGGGGGACCCCAAAAAGTGACGAACATGGCTACTTCCTGTTGGTATCAGTCAGTAGTGTTGTCGGAGATTTGAGAGATGAGTTTTTTGTTTATTTTTAAGTCCTGATCATATGGTTACTTGTTGTTTACATATATGTTTTAGCACTAATAATCTGACAAATTGCACAATTAACATTAAATGAACAGCTGATTCTAAACAGTATGATTATGGGTTTGTTGAGGGATCCCACAAAGTGACAAACCCAGCTACTTCCCTGCCCTCTCCAATGTAAACAAACACCATTCACAGATTACGGCTTCAAATGACGTCATCGGCGCAAAATGACAACTGCCATACCTGAGATATTTTGGCTTCACTTTTGCAGTGGAGCGAAGAAGAGAAACTTCGACCAACTTCATGTTTACAGTCTATGCTGTGTCAAGCATCCTAATAGGTCACTTACAAGATTCAGTTCCAGTTAGCAGATAGCAACATAGCTCAGTAGGTTTTGAAATCTGAAGTCCTTAAAACAATCATCACAACACATGCAAATAAAGAAATGCTCTGCAAATAGTGCAAACCACAACAGAAATGTGTCGGGGGACCCCAAAAAGTGACGAACATGGCTACTTCCTGTTGGTATGAGTCAGTGATGTGGTCGGAGAGGTGAGTTTTATTGTTTATTTTAAAGTCCTGATCGTACGTTTCCTTGTTGTTTGTATATGTTTAGCCCTAATAATCTGACAAATTGCGAAATGAACAATAAATGAACAACTGATTCTAAACAGGATTGTTCTGGGTTTGTTGGGGGATCCCAAAAGGTGATAAACCCAGCCACTTCCTGTTTCAGCCATTTTGTGCATCAGGATTTATCTCATTAGCACCCTTTGTATACTCTGTATTATTTTGTATACTTCTATTATCACACTACAAGCCTTTAAACTGTCTTCTGCAGTATCCTTTGTAAACCCTGTCCTCTCCAATGTAAACAAACACCATGCGCAGATTCTGGCTTCAAATGACATCATCAACGCAAAATAACAACCGCCATACCTCGATATTTTGGCTTCACTTTTGCAGTCTACGCTGTGTCAAGCATCCTAAATAGGTCACTTACAAGATTCAATTTCAGTCAGTAGATAGCAACATAGCTCAGTTGGTTTTGTAATCGCAAGTCCTTCAAAACAATCCGTCCCAACATGCATAGCAGGCAGTTGGCAGGTCAACAAACACTGTAAATCAAGCAAGCTCAGTGAACATTCCTGCGTTTTCAATGTCAAGGCTCTGTCACAACAATACAGTATACCTGAAGCGGCTTCCCATGGACCTAATTATCACCTGGCATGTCACTCCTCTGGTATTTAACTGATGTTGGCCGCTGTAATTAATCGAAGTTGATTCTTGCCTTGTGGTTTTGGGTGTTGTGGTCAGTTTACACATGCAAAGAAACTTGGGTGTGGAGATTTCGCTGAAAGCACGTAACAAAGAAAGTATCTTTTTTATCTCGGAGCTGGCGAAAAACATCCATTAAAATCAGCTGCTAAATAAAGGTGTGATATATTGTTGTTGTTGTTGTTTTTTTTACATTCTGTATACTTGATTCTATTAGTGAGTCAAAGGTTTATTTTGATCAAGAATCAGCTTAGGGTAGGTGTGGTGACTGCTTATGTAGTTCAGCCCAAACTAAACCTGTGTGGCGGCATTTGACCTTTTACACCAATTCATCATTGCATCTTCGGTCATCAAAAAAACTTTCCCATGAGCATTTCGTAGTCATCTGCAAACTGAACAGTAGAGGTGTCAAACACAACACAGTCTGGAGAAAGTCACCTTACATAAGACGATTTTTAAAGCATCTGCTAAATCTTTCAGAAACCATGTAGAGTTACTTTACTTTTTAAGTGTGTAAACAAGTTGACGTCAGTTAAAAAAGTGAGTAAACCCATTGTAACTTGGAACTGTTAAGTTGACTTAACTTAACTGTTATACACTGTAAAAAGCGATTAATTACTTAAAAAAGGGAGTTGACTTACCCATTGACTTAACTTTTATAATTATGCACATAGTTTGTTTACTCAATAATTATAAGGCAACGAGTTTACTCTATTTTTTAAGTAAAGTCAACTAATTGCTTTTTACAGTGTAGTTCATCTACTTATTCCTTTTAAAGTGGTGGGTTTACTCACTTTTTTTAAGTAAAATCAAATAATCACTTTAATATCAATGGGTTTACTCTCTCTTTTCAAAGTCATTTTCTATTTGGCTCAGTCCCTTTATTAATCTGGGGTCGCACTACGGACAATTTAGCTTACCCAATTCACCTATACCGCATGTCTTTGGACACGGAGGAAACCCACACCAACACAGGGAGAACATGCAAACTCCACACAGAAACGCCAACTGACACAGCCGAGGCTCGAACCAGCGACCTTCTTGCTGTGAGGCAATCGTGCTACCCACTGCGCCACAGTGAGGCCCCATAAGATTTTATAATTTCACTTTTTATTTTTATTTAGCAAAATGGGTTGAATTTATCAAGAGTAAGAACACTGGAAATGATGTTTGCTGTTTGTTTAAACTACTTATTTAAAATAAGGTGAAACAACACAATTCTTGTTTTTTGTGGGTGGGGGGACTTGTTTTATGTTCAATCAACTTAAAATTGTAAAAACAAATAAGTTCACAATGTTAAAACCCAGCATTTTACAGCGAATGAAAACATTCATAATGTTATATCAAAAATGTAAGTTTTTGTATAGTTTGCAGGAATTTTAAGCCATTTTAAACACTGCTATTAAGAAATGCTTCTTTAGCAGCATATTAAAATGATTTATGAAAAGTTAAAATACTGCAATATTACTGTAATATGATACATAATAAGGCTGGCTGTTCAAGAAAAAAAATTACAGTTTAAAACCCATTCGAATATTCATTCATTTTCTTTTCGGCGTAGTCCCTTTATTAATCTGGGGTCGCCACAGCGGAATGAACCGCCAACTTATCCAGCATATGTTTTATGCAGCGGATGCCCTTCCAGCTACCCTACCCATTGCGCCACCGTGCAGCCCTACATTTGAATAGTAAACAGTTATTAAAAATAGTAATAATAGTTCACAATATTACTGTTTTATCACATTTTATTGATGAAAAAAAAATTGAGCATAAACAAATTCTCTTAAAAAACATTATTAAATTATAAACCCCAGACGTTTGAAAAGTGTATATGAAAAAAACAATTACATATAAATGTTTATTCATTCATTCATTTTCTTTTCGGCTTAGTCCCTTTATTAATCTGGGATCGCCACAGCGGAATGAACCGCCAACTTATCCAGCATATGTTTTACACAGCGGATGCCCTTCCAGGTGCAACCGATCACTGGGAAACATCCACACACACTTATTCACACACATATACTACGGACAATTTAGCTTACCCAATTCTCCTATACCGCATGTCTTTGGACTTGTGGGGGAAACCGGAGCACCCGGAGGAAACCCACGCCAACACGGGGAGAACATGCAAACTCCACACAGAAATGCCAACTGACCCAGCCGAGGCTCGAACCAGCGACCTTCTTGCTGTGAGGCGAGAGCCACAAATTGGAATGTGTGTAAAATATTTAATTTAAAAAAAAAACATTGGGTTTAGAACAAAATGTAACCCTGTCATGCAGTCAGTGTTGGGAGCAACTAGTTACTGTAATTACCACAAATCTGCTGAAAAACGTAAAGTATGGGATTACCTTTCACTTTTTAGGTCATTTAATTACAGTTACGTTTAATATACTTGTTTAACTATAGAGTTAAGAGCAGAGTAATTATAGAGTAGAGCAGAGTAATTATATTTTTGTTATACAAATATCTTTTGCAGAGTAAATCGATTTTTCAACCAAGGAATAGATATATTTATCAAGACCATTACACATGCTTGAGAAATTAGTCCATGACAATATACGGTATAAATTCAGAGAACCACATTAATTGAATGTGTATTATTGTTATTCAGATATTTTGCGTAATAATACACATTTTCAAGAGGGTAGATTTATCCGACATTCCTAAGAAACAATAAAATGTTTTAAAAAATTAATGTCAATATATGTATGAAATATGATGTCATTACTTTGAAATGTTTTGAGTTTTGATTCACACTGTTAACAATTGTTTGTAGAATCTACAGTAACGTACAGTTACATCACAAATGCCGTATTTACATTTACAGCACATTTATCTTGCTGTAGATGCATTTACATTATACATTCATTTTCGCAATGCAACTTTATAATACAGTAACATACTGCATAACTGTCCTACAGAAATATACAGTTCATATTACAGTTAAATACTGTGTCCTTTACAAAAGTCGTTAACAGTGCATAGTATGTTGTTTAAAATGTAAGTGTTCATTTTTTAAACTAAACTAAATAAACTAAACTAAAAGATCCAGTTCGACACTAACTTAAAGAATTAAGAGTTTCATTTCTGCTGCGAATGCGTTGGGATTTATGTGGCTTTTTTAGTATTGAGTCAATTAATTAAAGTGTTTTTCAGACAAAGTGATTGCACTGTTAGACGTTTTATTGTATTTTTGCGGGGCCTCACAGTGGCGCATTGGGTAGCACGTTCGCTTTACAGCAAGAAGGTCGCTGGTTCAAGCCTCGGCTGGGTCAGTTGGCGTTTCTGTGTGGAGTTTGCATGTTCTCCCTGTGTTGGCGTGGGTTTCCTCCGGGTGATTGGGTAAGCTAAATTGTCAGTAGTGAATGAGTGTGAATGGGTATGTATGGATGTTTCCCAGTGAAGGGTTGCAGCTGGAAGGGCATCCGCTGCGTAAAACATATGCTGGATAAGTTGGAGGTTCATTCCGCTGTGGCGACCCCAGATTAATAAAGGGACTAAGCCGAAATGAAAATGAATGAATGAATGAATGTATTTTTGCGGTAACTTCCTGATGCCAGCAAGTTACCATCTGCCACTTTACAGTAACTTAAATGTAAATGTGTTTTACAGTAGCAAGGCCATACCGGAATTTCATTGTACAGTAAAACAGCCTTACCGCAACTTCCTTTTATGGTAAAATGCCTTTTACCATATTTTACTTTAAATGTATGTGGTATTTTACTGGCCGTTTTTGAAGTAAAAAAAAAAAAAAACAGTAAAATTGCGGCAAAGTCTAACAGTGTAGAAAAGTCTTACCATATTTTAACCCTAATTTATTTTATGGTAAAATGCCCTTTGCCATATTTTAGTTTTACAGTATGACATTTTTTTACAGTAATTTTACTGTAGTTTATTTACATTTCACACTACAGTACAAGTCACTATTAAATTTAAGAAATTCCAAACAAGTGACGAGATCATGTACAACAGTATTTATATTATTTGTTGTTATTATCTTCACTTCAAATGGTTTACTTAAGTACTTCTTGTGATACATGAACACTTTTTTAATAAATAATACATTAATGAAGCATTGATAATTTATTTTTGTCTTATTTGTGTCAACAACTACAGTAGCAGGATTTGATTACTTTGATTACAGAATACCACAAATTCCTAATATTGCAGCAAGTTACTGTAAACGTTTTAAAATGACCCACAATGTAGTGCATATTACAGTAGAGAATGGTATTTTACTGGCCATTTTCTGTGGCAAAGTCTAGAAAACAGTGTAGAAACGTCATGTAAAAATACAAATTGAACCCTTTGCCATATTTTTATTTTACAGTACTTTTACTGTAGTTTATAAAAGTCATATAAAAATAAAATTTTAATGATATAACAGCAATTCATTACTTTTTTGAAGTAACAACACTACTGTTACTGCGGTATTCTTGCAAAACTTAGCAAAGCATGCAGTTTGCCTTATATATGTCTCACTCACTTTCATCTTTGAAATGGCTTTAAGTTCACTCGTTCTCTATTCTTTATATCACCCACACACACACACACACACACACACACACACACACACACACACACTATGAAATACACAGGAGGATGTATCATAGAATGCAGAATAAAACAAGAGATGAATCACACTCAGATACACAACGTCATTATGTTTCTGATTATGGATTAGTCGTCTTCACAGTGTCGTGATCCTGTACATACCTTTGTTGTTTTCACCAACTTGAGTGACACGTCTGGAAATGAATGCGCCGGTAGAAAGGCGCATCTCTTTGACTTTAAACTGCTGTTTTGCCGGAGGGGAGTCGAGCTGATTGACATTGCTGGGACATTTTAACAACAGCCGAATTGATTGTCTCTGCCACTGGGCATTAACGCAGGCTGGGTTACTGTGTCCTTTCAGGTTTTGTGGGGAGTTCTCTTTATTTCAGCGGCTCTGAATGTAAAAGGCCACAGACAGTCAGGTGAATGATCAAAGACCTGTTAACTGTAATGACATTTAAACGCTTGACATCGAAAGCAAAGATCCTGAAATTAAAATTATAAGAGCAAGGGCCGTGCACAGGGGCATGTGCTAAAAACAATTATAATAAAATAAATAAAAGAATTAACAAACAAATGAATAAATAAATAAATATCCAAACAAACAAACAAATCAATAAATAAACTTACAGAAAAATAAACAAACAAGCAAGTGAATTAATTAATTAACAAACAAAAGCGAGCTAAAAAAAAAAAATAAAACAGACAGACAAATATATAAAAATAAATAAATAAACAAAAAACAAAATAACTAACAAATAAAAGAATAAAAATATAGCAAAACAAACAAGTGAATCAATAAACAAACTGACAGACAAATACACAATTAATTAATAAGCAAACAAATGAATAAATAAATAAAAAACAGATAGACAGACAGACATATAAACAAACAAACAAACAAACAAACAAACAAATAAATAAATAAATAAAAGAATGAAAAAATGAATGAATAAACAAATGAATAAATAGCCAAACAATTAAATCAATAAATAAACTGACAGAAAAATAAATAAACAAACAAATTAATTAACAAACAAAAGCGAACTAAAAAAATATATAAAACAGACAGACAAATATATAAACAAACAAACAAAAGCAAACAAATAAATAAACAAAAGAACTTACAAATAAATAAATAGCAAAACAAATAGGTAAATCACCAAATAAACTGACAGACAAATACACAATTAATTAATAAGCGAACCAATGAATAAATAAATAAAACAGATAGACAGAGAGACATATAAACAAACAAACAAACAAACAAACATAAATAAATAAATAAATAAAGTAATGAACAAACGAATAAATAAATAAATAGTCAAACAAACAAATAAATCCATAAATAAACTGACAGACGAAAAAAAAAAAAATATATATATATATATATATATATATAAATAATAATAATTAATTAATAAACAGAAGCAAACTAAAAAATAAATAAAACACACAAATATATAAACAAACAAACAAACAAAAACAAACAAACAAATATATAAAAAAACAAAAGAACTAACTAACAAACAAACAAACAAATAAATAAATAAATAAATAAATGGCAAAAACAAGTAAATCAAATACACTGACAGACAAATACATAATTAATTAATAAGCGAACTAATGAATAAATAAATAAAACAGATAGACAGACAGTCAGACATATAAACAAACAAAAAAACAAACAAGCAAACAAACCAACAAATAAATAAACAAAAGAATGAACGAACGAACGAACGAACAATCAAGGCAGGTAATTAGCCGCTAGTCAATAGTGAGAACTACTTCAACTAAAGTGTTACTACTTATTTTCAAAATAGTGCAAAAACTGTTGTGTTTAAACCCAGTTTCAAATATAAGTCACTTAACATTAATTACTTGTTTACTGAACATAAATCACTGTCAGGTTCAGGTCATCATAAGTCAGGTTTCTATCTGATCTTGTGTTCTTGTGATATTGCTTAATTGTATCAAACCTTTTCATATAAATAACAAGAACTTGGCATTTTTGCCTTTATTTGACAGCAAGTGAAGTGGGAGAGAAAGGGGGTGGCATCGGGAAAGGTCCATGAGTCGGGATTCGAACTCAGGATGCCCAGAATGCTGCTGCACCATATGTCGACACACTAACCGCAGAGCTATAGCGTCGACGGCAAGAACTCTTACTTATATCTTATTTTTTTTGTATTTCATTTATTATTCTAGAATAAAGCTACAGTGATTTCCCCTGGTGCAGCAACATTTATTTTTATCATCCACAGTTTGAACCAGATTTCAGGAAGGCAAAGAACGCAAAGCGCAGTGCATTTAATGTACAAATGAAATCAAAACTAGCCATATGATTTTGTTAGCTCACATTGCCAGTTTTGTGGTGAACAATTCATCTGTGCATGTCATTGAGAAGAAAAAAGGGTTTGCCCTTGTAATCTAAAACTAAAATCTGAAAATGCCCTTCCTCTTTGTATTCAGTTAAATTCTCTGTCAGATTTCACAACAAACAGAAATGGTGTGGAGGAGGAGACTGTTAGGTTGTAATAATTCTTCTAAAACCCATTTCCCGATCTTTCTGAATGAAACCCCTGCTTTACTACATCCAATCAGCTCGCAGTAGAAAAAAACAAGCCATGCCCACTATTTTCTCATTTAATATTCCTTTCTCTAGGAACTGCATCACAATACGAAAAAATAAATAAATAAATAAATGGTCACAGCTACCAGTTCATGTGGACTTCCAGTTCATGTAAACGTTTCATTTCACACCTTCCAGCCAATCAGAATCAAGAAGCACAGCAGAATCAGGAGCACGCTCATGCATCATACCGTTTTGCGATGCATTGAGTGTATGCTTTACTAAAAAGATAGGTCTTTAATCTATTTTTAAACTGAGAGAGTGTGTCTGAGCCTCAGACATTATCAGGAAGGCTATTCCAGAGTTTAGGAGCCATAAATGAGAAGGCTAGACCTCCTTTACTCGACTTTGCTATTCTAGGTACTACCAGAAGCCCTGCGTTTTGAGATCTTAAAGAGCAGGTTGGATTGTAGCAAGACAGAAAGTTGGTTAGATAAACAGGAGCTAGATTATTTAAAGCTTTATAGGCAAGGAGAAATATTTTGTAATCAATACGGAACTTAACAGGCAGCCAGTGTAAGGAGGATAAAATTGGGGTGATATGATCATATTTTCTAGACCTGGTAAGAACTCTGCCAGCTGCATTTTGTACTAGCTGAAGTGTATTAATAGAGGATGCTGGGCAACCTGCAAACAGAGCATTACAGTAATCCAGCCTAGAAGTCATAAAAGCGTGAACTAGCTTTTCTGCATCAGAGATGGATAGCATATTTCTTAACTTAGTGATATTTCTCAGATGAAAGAAGGCAGTTTTTTGTGACATGGGAGATATGATTTTCAAAAGTTAAACTTATATAACACCCAGATCTTTTACAGTAGAGCTAATGCTAACTTTGTATCCCTCTAATTTTCATCTGTTTTTTTTTTTGTTGAGAGGATCAAATGAAAGAAAAAGAAAAACAGAACACCAACATCACATTTTGAACAACAGCAAAGCAGTCCATCCTATCCCCAAGCTGCACATAAAGGACACACAGCCATGTACAGTTTACAGAAAACAACACTGACAGTTTTAACACTGGTTACTCTTCAGCAGAACTACAAAGACCAAGGATGACTTCGACCCCCAAAATAAAGCCACTTTGACAGGAAAGCCAAGCAAAGAGGAGTTTAGATTTGAATAAATATGCACAACTGAAAGAATACATTATAATCTCAACAAAGTTTGCTTGAACCATGACATTTGTGGAGGTATTTATTTAATTGATTTACATTTTTTTGTTGTGATGTTAGCGGAAATGCCTTAATGGAATTTATTGAGTTAATTTTTAGATTTCCGAATTTTTAGACAACTTTTAGATTGCCTTTATCTTAAAACAAATGAATTTGTCTGCGACCTGCAATATATTATATTTTGATCATCGTTTATATTAGAATGTTAATTGGCAAAGCAATTGTTAATAGTTTTGCAAATTAGCATTCATGAATGAAAAAAATATAATACTTTGTAATTCATAGTCAAATTGATTTGTTTTATGAGAAAGACAATCTAAAAATAATGTTAAATATCTTTGTATGATTATAAACTGTATATATTCATCATTTCATTCATTTTCTTTTTCGGCTTAGTCCCTTTATTAATCTGGGGTCGCCACAGTGGAATGAACCGCCAACTTATCCAGCATATGTTTTACGCAGCGATGCCCTTCCAGCTGCAACCATTGGGAAACATCCATACACACTCATTCACACACATACACTACGGGCAATTTAGCTTACCCAATTCAGCTATAGCGCATGTCTTTGGACTTGTGGGGGAAACCGGAGCACCCGGAGGAAACTCACGCGAACACGGGGAGAACATGCAAACTCCACACAGAAACGCCAACTGACCCAGCCGAGGCTCGAACCAGTGACCTTCTTACTGTGAGACGATCGCGCTACCCACTGCGCCACCGTGCGCCCCTGTATATATTTTTATTTCAAATAAGAAATTACTATAGTGGCTAAGGAGAATTAAAATGAATGAATTAATTAATTAAAAAAAGAATTTTTATGAAAATGTGCAACCCAAGCTAATTCTGATAACGTACCCCTATATACATTTCTGGAGAGCGGCAAAAATGTCCCAGGAGGTAAGTTTTTTGCAGTTTTTGTTTTCGTGAATCCACCAGAGGCCGCTGTGTATGCTTTTTGAGATCTCAAATGTCTCTCGCGAGTGCCATTCGCGCCTGCTCTTCTCACATAAATCCACCAGAGGCCGCTGTCGACTGACTAACTGACTGACTGACTGACCAACCGACCGATACCCCTACCCACCCCCTTCCCTAAACTCAACCGATAGTGTTTTAAAAAGCAATCCAGACAAAGAAAAGATTACCTGTATTGTCTTACCTGCTTTCTGGAACCGTTCTTCGTCTGACTCAAACCCCGTTGTCACGGTCAACTATGGTCTGCTTCTGAAATCCTCCAGCGTACGCAGCGAGCCACTGGGCAAACTGGTGACAGCGGAAAAGCTGTCCATACAGAGGTAAGCGCTCAGCTGGTAAGCCTGAAAATGAACGGCATCATACCACCCCGTAGCGTTCGGTTTAAAGAGGAAATGCGTCCATACGTACTTCTGGCTACATAATTTGCGATCTCCAGAAATGTATATAGGGCTACGTTTTAAGAATGTTGCAACCGTATGGATGGTACTTACAATATTATTCATATGGTTGCATTTTAATTTAGGTTGCCTTGTTACAGTGTAATTAAACAAATAATTACTGATTAATATTATTTGAAACATATACTCAGTATAGATTTAGTATTAGGATTAGTTGCTGGGAATTGGGCATAGGGTACTGTAATTACTAAGGTAAAACATATATAATAACACATATTAAGACAACATAAGGGCCATAATGGGTTAAGACTATTTCATGCATGTAATAGAATGTTATTTGATGTATATGTATATGACCAGCTGCAAGGTGGCTCAGTGGTTAGCACTGTCACCTCACAGCAAGAAGGTCGCTGGTTCGAGTCCCGGCTGGGCCAGTTTCTGTGTGGAGTTTGCATGTTCTCCCCGTGTTGGCGTGGGTTTCCTTCGGGTGCTCCGGTTTCCCCCACAGTCCAAAGATATGCACTATAGGTGAATTGAATAAGCTAAATTGGCCGTAGTGTATGAGTGTGTATGAGTGTCAAGTTTCCCAGTACTGGGTTGCAGCTGGAAGGGAATCCACTGCGTTAAACATATGCTGGATAAGTTGGCGGTTCATTCTGCTGGCGATCTCTGAAATAGAGACTAAGCCAAAGGAAAATGAATGAATGAATGTATATGACCCTCACCAAACAACTGCAGTTAGTGACGATGAAACAATTCATGTTTGGTTTATTTATTACTGCAAGCATTTATTGTACATGCTCATACCTACAGCTGAATTTGACTCAACATTCATTCACTGAGAGCCATGCATTCAGAAAACACACTTGAAGCTTGATGTCAAGAATTAGACCTGGACCTTGATCAACACTGGTATCTGAAGTTCACTCTAATAGTTTCTAGTCATTAGCAGCAGCACAATAGAGTCTGTTGCAATTAAAGCAGGACGGTGGGCTGAAGTACATCAGGATATTAGCCATCGAGGCCCACTCTCAAAGATACTACGCATTAAGTTAAATAATTAGTTTCTGAAGGGCAAACACATAATTTGAATGGCAGTTCCTCAAGTGGAACCCTAGACCGAGCAGATGATGTACGTTAGTTGACTATTCAGCAGAAGGTCATTCATTGTACTGAACAATAAAATTTAAAATTAAAGAAAAAAATAGCATATATATATATATATATATATACAGTTGAAGTCAGAATTATTAGCACCCCTGTATATTTTTTCCCCAATTTGTTTAACGGAGAGATTTTCAACACATTTCTAAACATACTAGTTTTAATAACTAATTTCTAGTAACTGATTTCTTTAATTCAATTCAATTCAAGTTTATTAATATAGCGCTTTTTACAACGTAGATTGTGTCAAAGCAGCTTAACATGTTCTAGTAAAGTCCAGATTTCAGAGTTGAAGTTCAGTTTAGTTCAGTTCAGTTCAGTTCAGTGTGGTTTAAGTTTCACTACTGAGTTCAAACACTGAAGAGCAAATCCACCGAAGCGCAGCTCCACAAGTCCCGATCCGAGCAGGCCAGTGGCAACAGTGGTGAGGAAAAAAAACTTCACCAATTGACAAAGTGAAGGGGAACACTAGGGACAATTTAGCTTACCCAATTCACCTGTACCACATATCTTCCGAATTGTGGGGGAAACCGGAGCACCTGGAGGAAACCCACGCAAACACGCGGAGAACATGCAAACTCCACACAGAATTGCCAACTGACCCAGCCGGGGCTCGAACCAGCGACCTTCTTGCTGTAAGGTGATTGTGCTACCCACTGCGCCACAGTACATAACATTTGACTAGATATTTTTCAAGATACTAGAATTCTGCTTAAAGTGCAATTTAAAGGCTTAATTGGGTCATTTAGGCAAGTTAGGGTAATTAGGCAAGTCACTGTATAGCAGTGGTTTGTTCTGTAGACAATTGAAAAATAAATATTGCTGAAATATTGCTAAATATTCTGGCTGAAATAAAACACATCAGACATTCTTTAGAAAAAAATATTATAGGAAATACCGTGAAAAATTCCTTGTTCTGTTAAACATAATTTGGGAAATATTTGAAAAAGAAAAAAAAATCACAGGA
>CAIGQW010004173.1:852911-865426 GCA_903798125.1 Danio choprae | reverse complement strand
GATAGATAGATAGATAGATAGATAGATAGATAGATAGATAGATAGATTTTTTTACATCAAGGTAGTTACACGCATTGTAGGGATACAAAACCCAGTGCAAATTTGGAACTGAAGCTTTCAGATGAATCAGATTTTCTTATATTATGTAACTTTATTGTGGTCAAAAGTGCATCAATATGTGGATGTCAAATAGACGTTAATGAAAGGTTTTGATGTTAAATCGACATGTCAATTTGATGTCGTTTTCAGTAATATGTTGTTGTTTCCTTTTCAGTTGTGTAGTATTAATCTGGGGCCTGTACCATGAAGTAGGATTAGCTGGCTAGCTAGTTAATTTTCAGTTTAGTTTGCACCAATTCTGGGTTTAAGGTGCCTTGAATGTAGCTCAGCTCAGCTGCTTCATAGTACCATGGCAACAAAAAGTGATTAAAGTCTAGCTGCCTTCATGTTACCTAAAACCCAAGATCGGAGCAAACTAAACTAAAATGTAAGTGGCTAGCCAGCTAATCCAGCTTCATGGTGCAGTGTTGACACCTCGAAGACTAATTAAGCAGTACAAAAACAATCCAAAGATATGTGAGAATACAAACCGTAGCCTCGGGAGGAAACCCATGCGAACACGGAGAGAACATGCAAACTCCACACAGAAATGCCAACTGACCCAGCCGGGGCTCGAACCAGCGACCTTCTTGCTGTGAGGCGCATCCCAAAATATATAATACATAATACATAAAGACAAACAACTCTCAGACAAAAAAAATTTCTGGTGTCAATTCTGTGCAGGCCTGAGTTACATAAATAACAAGAAAGATATCAATTTAGTTTTCATCATACAAGAGTTACTCGCAGGCAGCATCTTAAACTAGGACAGGAAATACATGTGTGCGATCTTCGACACCACAAACTCTTTGTTCCTAAAGGTCATATCTCTGCTGTGGATAGATCTTCAGAAGCCACAGCTGCTGAATAGCCACAGAGTAACCAAACATCTCTCCATCTCTGTCTTATAAAAACTCCTCTCCATATCCTTTCATTCCCACGGGCAAGCCAGCTGAAACAGATTTTCCCTGGTTGCCTTCTTGTCTGCCTCATGGGCTCGTCCTGCTCACAGGACGCAGTTTGATTGGGCAGTGGTCAGGAGAATGGAGATTAGTAACTGGATCTACAGAGCAGAGGACTGCTGGGAAGACTCCCTGTCATCCGGTTGAAAAACTAGGACTCTGCGGTCTTCAGGCATGGTCAAGGGGCGAACCGCAACCCCTGCTGACACCCCGTTTGTTGCGACCGCGCTTCATTCAGACCCCTCATTTGCCTGCCACTCTCTCTGTGTGCATCCCTTTTGGATCCTAGTCGTTTTGGCCTGACAAATGAGGGGCTACTTCACCACCGTAGAGAGATATGTCTCTTCCCATGGCAGAGAGAGGACAGGCCCAGTGGGACCTGCCATTATGAGAGCCTAAACGGGACCTTAAATGGCACACCAAATCTGAACTACGACACCAGCTCATGTGGTCAAAGCTACTTGGCAGCTCATTGGTGTGGCCGCTCATAATTAGAGTGCGAAAAGAAGTGGGACCTCGAGGGGGAAACTGGTGCCATGAATGAGGCTCTGGGAAGCTGACTTTGTAAGCCGGCGGGGACGTGCTGGGGACTGGGATGTTTGTGGGCAGAAGATGTCTCCCAGATGTCCGGCTCCGTTGAAACCATACTCATCCTTCCTTCTTTAAAGAGCTGGTTCACCCAAACATGAAAAAATAGCCCATGGATTACTCAACCTCATGGCATCCTAGGTGTACATGGCTTTACTTCTTTTAGTTAAATACAATCTGAGTTATTTTTTTGTGTTTGAAGCTCTACAATGACAATAGGCAGGTGTATCTCTTCAAAAGTCAAAAGCGGGTGGGGGATGGGGGTGAATAAATTCTTGTCTTGGTCTTGTATTGCAAACAGAGAATGCAGAAGTACAGTGCAGAGGTAATGGTGCATACACTCCACAAACATCCAACATGTAATAATTTGATTTAGTGTCTAATTCATATTCATTTTTACAATCTCTTTTGTACATTTTCGTACGACTTTATGGGTAGGGTTTGGGGTGATGTTTGGGGACACGCTTCCTTTTAAAAATCATACATCTTCATACAAATAAATTGGTACAAATTAGCCACTTTTCTGACAATATGTAAAAAAAGTTACGTATGCTTGTGAGATTGGCCTTTAAAGGCAGTCTCTAGTGAGTGTGTGCATAACAGTTAGCAAAAACTGCACAAGAAGTTCAAAATAAGGATATTTTCTTACAAAACCTCATTAATTCACTCCAGAACACCTTTCATGACCCCCTGGAGCCATGTGAGGCCTTTTTATAATGGATGCATGCCCTTTATTGGACTTGTTTTGGACTTTTTAAGGGTGCTTTCACATTTGGTTTGCGCTGGACTGAGTTCACACAGTGGTTTTTGGTTCTGTTGGTGTTCTGTCACAATGTCAACATTCTGGTTGGTATGTTTATGTCATCTTAGCAGTAGATGGTGCTAGTTAATGGTGGTGCAGGAGAGTTCGATAAATGGCAGGATATCTCTTTGCGTGATTCAAGTTCGAACTTTGGACTGTAAAAATGTAGTTTAGCATGCTAACACTGAGCTACACTTTCAAACAAACATTGGAGCGGTTCGTTTGTGGTGAGAACATGATTTGAACTCTTGATACTTCATGCGACAAACTTTTGAAGTGACTTGCAATGTGCCTTCGCCATTTGGAGTGCATTAAAACATTGTTTTCGAGTTGCATCCGCACTTTATTCTCAAAATGTACAAAGTGATGCCTATAAACTACGTAAATATGAAGACTAGGGGATGCAGTCAGTCAGCACAGTTGTCTCTCCATACTAACAAGCATCATGTTGTCTGATGGCTTTTCCTCCTGTCTTTGTTTTATTTCGGGAGTTCCAAAAGAATATTAGCGCACATTAATTCTGACCAATCGAAACATAGTTTAAGTTCAATAACACCAACAAGTCGTTTGGAAGTGCATTTTGGTTCATTTCAACTGGTTCAGACCAGAGCAATCTGTGTAATGTGAAAAGTAACAAAAAAACACAGAATATACTACAATTTATCATTTGTTGCCCTTGATCTGAACCAAATGAATATGTAGTATGGTTTGGTACAGTAAGATACGATACACATTTATGTCCATTTCCACTGTTAAAGGTACTTAAAAAGCAAACTGTACCATACCATTTTTATGTCACCCTTTCCAAAGGGTACCTAGCACAACAGAACGATACGAAAAGAGTGGAGACTCGCAACTGAACGCTATTAGTTAACAGAGAACAGTCACCACAGTGAGAAATTAGCCAGAAGAATGAAAACGCACCATTTTTAAATTTAGCATTAATAACACAGTGACGGCCCTAGCTTAAACAAGCCTTGTCGTCATCTTGTGGCAAACAGCCTCATGCCAAGAATGTATATATCCTATAGTGTTATATATATATCCTATAGTGTTGTTTCTAAGAGCATCTAAAAGCATGAGTGGTGCTGATTTCTCTCTCTATTTGCATGCACGTGCCGCACATCCATGTTTAAAAAATACACTTGCTCACAATAATACGCGTGATTAGGTTGAAGTGCTTCTCCTATTCGGTTAGAGACGAATGGGAGTGAAGCACGGAAAAAACTAATGAGCAAATGATACTTCCAACAACCTAAAACACAAATAAACTGCGATTCTTAATGATTATCATTGCCTATTGGACTATTATATGAACAGGGTTACAGGTGCTGGTGAAGAATAAAGGTAAGGAGAGGTTTGTACTGATTGTTTATGAACACAAATGAGGGCTACATGTATTTGTTGGGTGTATTTTTCTGGTACTGGTCAAATTTTGGAGACTATAAGGAGTCATATATGTTTTTTAAGTTACAGATGTTCAGTAATTTATATTAGCACTGCAGAACTGCAGCTATCCCCAAATCCTGTTCACAGAAAGGTTAGTAATTATCATTTATACATAAGCATTTGTATATGGGCCTCACGGTGGCGCAGTGGATAGCACGTTCGCCTCACAGCAAGAAGGTCGCTGGTTCGAGCCTCGGCTGGGTCAGTTGGCATTTCTGTGTGGAGTTTGCATGTTCTCCCCGGTTTCCTCCAGGTGCTCCGGTTTCCCCCACAAGTCCAAAGACATGCGGTATAGGTGAATTGGGTAAGCTAAATTGTCCATAGTGTATGAGTATGAATGGGTGTGTGTGGATGTTTCCCAGAGATTCGTTGCAGCTGGAAGGGCATCCGCTGCGTAAAACATATGCTGGATAAGTTGGCGATTCATTCCGCTGTGGCGACCCCAGATTAATGAAGGGACTAAGCCGAAATGAAAATGAATGAATGAATGAGCATAAGCATTTGTATATAAACCATCTTTTGCAAGTATAAGAAGTGATTCTCACATGCAATATGTGAACTTTGAGCAAGAATGATGCTTGCTGCAACTTTCTGTTGTACACCATGCCTATGAAAAGAGTACCATTGGCAGTGGAAATGCAAACCTGATAAAGGTGACCAGTACAAAACTGTACTGTAATGTACTGTACTGAACTGTACCATTCAGTAGAAACATCCACCCATTGGAGCTTAAAGAGCCAGTACATTTTTATGAAATAACTTAAGATTGGATTCAACTGAAAGAACAAAGTCATAAACACTTGCACTCTCACAAATAAAGTTACAAAAGATTCTGGTGGTACCTTTAAAAAAAACAAACACAGTTGTCCATATTGGTATCTCATTAGTACTTAAAAAGTACAAAAAGTTGACCTCTTTAAGGTTTTAGGTACCAATATGAATTCTTTAGCTACAATTGTGAAGCTTTTAAAAAGGTATCGCACCAGTGACAGATTTCATACCTTTATTACTGAGAGCGTAGGATGCCTTTAGAGTGAATAATATTTGAGTAAACTAACCCAAACGGACATTCCATAAACATAGCTTAAACTTAAAGGACGAACAAGTCGACACGGGATGAATGAACTACGAGGCAATTGTTTGTTTACAATATCTCTAGGTCAGCCTGCTTTTAGCCTTTAGGTCTCCACACGAGTGGCTCATTCAGAAGGAAATGCTGTGACTGGCCATGTGTAAATGTTCTATGAAGAGTTTTTAAGTGCTTCCCCTCCCCAACATGAAACATTGTTGGAGCTACAAAAGACCCACCTGCCTCACAAAAGACAAGACGGGATGAGGCAAAGATGGGAGAGGTCACGAGAGGTCAGACGAGATTTTGCGCACTCCACACTCAGACTAAAGAGGAGGAAGGGCAGGTGCAGTGAAGATGGAGGTTTGACAAATTAGTGAAGTGTTTGGGTCAAGGGGTCAATTGCAAATCAGCCCCACTGGGCTTAACTCGCAAGTTTAAGTGGATTATAATAGAACACAAGGAGACATGCATTTAGATTTGACATGAGAATGTATATAATAATCGTATGAGACAAACAAAAGCTGAACTAGTAATAATTTGCCGAAGATGATTTTTCGTTTTGTTTTCATTTTTATTTTATTTTTTACATCCTCCCGTGGATGGAATTACCAAAATTATGAACAGATATAGTGACAAAACATTTGAATAGACTCACAATTTCATAATGGACTGCAAAATATAAAGATTTTTTTTTTTTTTTTGCATCATTTCATAAAATGCCACTGAAATTACAAATACATTGAGTATTTAACAATGAACAAAACATACAACGGGCATATATCCATAGAAATTTACGGAAATACCTGCACCAAAAAATAGGGAGGGAGGGGAAAGAAACAAAGGGGGAAAGAAGAAAACCCTGCTATGATATTCAATATTGTAGAAAAACAAAGGACAAAACGTTCGTCTCATTTAAAACACATATACAGAAGAGCTCAGTATCCTTATACTTCAACACTGTAAACATCATTTGTAGACAGTGTCATAGTTCTATGTCTCCAATTGTCCAGTTTAACCTCCACTGTCAAGAATCCTAAATCCATCTAAACAAATGAGTAAATAAATGGCTTTTCTCAAACAAATCTGTGTGCTAAGACGTTTCCTTGATGTGAAATGAAGCACACTTTACATTTCCCCAATAATTGGACAACCATCTTTTAATAATCCTTTAACTGTGTTTGATTTGATTCCTCTAGATGAATTTAACCGATACTGGTAAGTTCTGGTTTGTTCTGCAGTCTATCAAGAGTTTGTACTCCATAAGAAGATAAAGGCTGAATATCAATTTGAGGCACGTCCGTGTTGTCTGGTTATGTCTGTCTCCGAAAAGCCGCTGCTAGCGCTTAAATTCGTCTCGCTTCCTTGACTGCAACACATTTCCTTCTGATTTTCTTTCAAGTTATGGCCACTTCCTGTCATTTACGCGAAGAGAGGTTTGCAATGTATCTAAGTAGGTGATAAACTACACATCCATATTTAAAAAATGATTCTCGTCCTTGTGCTGTACATTTCTTTTTAACGCACCCTTTAAATTTCAAGAGGGCAGCATGTGCAGCTTTAGCTTAAATTCAACTTTTTTTTTTTTATTCAAGTCACAAATGTAAACTGTAAAAGCCACTGAATATAAATGGCAGGATGTTGTAAATAGTGAATATGCAAATGGAGAACAGTGACGGAGGCTCGTGTAAATTTGAGCTGATGATGTATGAAAGGAGACAGGTGGAGGCGATTCAGTGTGTGGGAACAGAGGTCGTAATGAGGAAATTATTTAATCCCGGGATCCTTTAGAGGGCAGGCAGTCACCCAGGGCTTCCAGAGAGCCCCAACACAATTCAGTAATTGCGGTTTCAACGACGCGCAGGATGGTGCATAGAGAATGCTACTGCAAAATGATTGGCCTGTGTTTACGATTTCTTCAGGTGAGCACCTGTGCGTATTTTGGCGGCCATTTTTTAAGAATGAATTCCTTTTATAAATGAATGTAGTCCTTTGACCATTTAATAGCAGTAATTTAATACCCAGTGTGCATTAGTCAAGATTGCGCAATAAACAACCTGATATAATGCAAATGACATATGAAAGTATTTGGCCTTGTTTGCGAGGTTTGGAAACCACTGAAACAAAATCAGGAAACAGATGAAGGAAGAAATGAAATGGATGCTAGTTTGAGTGAATGTAAACAATCTTGGCTATGAAAAAAATCCATTTTGGGAATAAAAGTCGGGAATGCAACACTTGTGGCCTCAACACTGTTTATATACAGGAAATATGTATGTTGTAATTCTCATATATGAACTGGTTGGCGAACTTTCGTTGAATCTGATTTCATTTCGTTTGCATTTCAAGTTGTCAAAAGAAAATCCTCTAGATGCAGTCAAACTGCCTATCAGCTGCCTTAAAACATCCCTGGGGTTTTTGCCCCTTAAAATTGTTGAATATTTTATTGTCAAAGTGACATTCAGTGCTTTGTATCTATCTACTGAATATAACCCATGATGAGTGGGGCCATTGACAGCAACGATAATGTGAAAGATTTCTCTGATTTTTAGAAGTTGACCTCTTCTTTAGAAATTACCCATTTGTTTCCTTTGAGGAAACTAGTTTAGAACACAAAACAGGCTGAAAGCCAAAATCTCAGTATTTGTCATATCATAAGATGGGGTGTAGAAACATAATTTCAGGAAGAGAATGCATCAGAAACCCATCCATGATGTACCGGCACATGCCATGTGTCATTACAAATAATCCAATAAATACAGAAATTATTGCACAGTAGAAAGGCTCCATGAATTCCAAGTGGACTACTCCTCTGTTAGTTACTGGGATATGCGAGAAGGGTTTTTAGAACCGCAGACTAACATTTCCCTGTGTTCTTGTTTCTCAGGTGGCAGTTTTTCACACGCACACAAAAAACACTCCAAAAAATATATAGTCAGGAAAAAGACTATCCAGCTAAACCCATAATGCAGTGCATTGCTAAGTGGTCTCAAGCTCTGTCAGCTTGTTCAAGTTTGACCTCACTGGTCAGCAAATGCTCACCGTGCCACTTCTTCACGTGTTTTTCCAGGGTGCTGTAGACACTGAAGGGCATGTGGCAAATATCGCAGCGATACACCTCTTTGCCAAACTGCCCATGGGTCTTCATGTGCCGGGTAAGCTTGCTGCTCTGGGCACAAGCGTAGCTGCACAGGTCACACTTGTAAGGCCTCTCACCTGTGTGGCTGCGCCGATGCACGGTCAGATTGCTGCAGTTCTTGAACACCTTGCCACAGTACTCACAGGTGTCACTCCGTCGACTCTCCTTGGAGCTAGGTGGCCTTCCTGGCCCAGGACCCCGCAAATGGAGGTGAGGTGTACTGCTGTCACTTCGTCCTGACATACCACCACCCTCAAGAATTTCCCCTGGAGGGGTGGAGAAGCGCAGGCTTCCTGTTTCAGATGAAGAGTGCTCAGAAGGAGTGCCAAAAGGCGATTGCCTGGAGTCATTAAAGCCCAGGAAGGGTTCCCTTATGAAGTGACGAGATGCAGCATAGCCAGCAAGCAACTGAGAATACACATTTTCAGGGGATATAACGGGCACCTGCGGCAGCTCGACATCCTTCTCCACCTTGATCCTCTTGGCGGAAGATCCAGAGAGGCTGGAGCTAGAAACGGGCATTGGCTTACGGTGGAACATCGCAGAGATGGAATCCTCCGGGCCACAGCCTCTGCCATTCACCACGGGCTGTCTGTCCCTGTCGATCTCCCTTGCTTGTGAATTTCTGTCCATTCCCTCACATGGTCTGCTGCCTGGTGGCAGTCTCAAGTGATTGTCGAGGTTGTTGTATTGGCTTTCTCTCACTCTGTCAGTGGCCAGAGGCTTCTCCTCTGGAGTGGTTCTTGGGCCATTCTCTCTGTTTCTGCTCAACTCCGAGTCCATGCTTAGATTGGACTCAGGCCTGCTTCCATTTTGCTGTTCTTCCTCTTCTTCCTCCTCCTCATCTTCCTCCTCTTCATCTTCTTCCTCCTCATTATCAATTCCCTCCCTTGTGCCATTATCCTCACAGCTCTTAAGCCCCTCTCCAGCTGAATCTTGCCCTCCCTGCTCAGGTGAACTCCCCATAGAGCCTGATTTGTGCATGTGCGTCTTCATGTGGCGCTTTAGCTTGCTTGCCTGCGAACATGCATGGTCACAGAGATGGCATTTATAAGGTCTTTCGCCAGTGTGGCTACGCCTATGCACAATCAAGTTGCTTTGGAACTTGAAAGTCTTGCCACAGAACTCACAGGACTTGGCTTTGCCGACCTGATTTAGGGGGGATGAAGAATTGCCCCTTGACGGAATTGACGGTGGCTGTGATGGTGTAGGTAGGAAAGATAGAGCTTTGGAGCCATGCTGGAAGAGAGTGGGGCTGAGAAGTCGATGCATGGGGGGTACGCGGTTAGGTGAAAGAGGCGGGGTTGGACCACCATTGTTGTTGTTTCCCGCCAATTCACGAAGACGCTGAGAGAAGCCCATGGATGGTTCATGGATGCCCATTGGTGTCATTCGCATCACCCTCTCAAAAGCACTTGGATGCTGGGACAGAAGACCCATCTCCTCCGGGCCAAGGCGTTCTAGAGGATGGCGGGGTGGGGGAGGGCTTACAAATGGCGGGGTAGATGGCAAGCGGGTCTCAATGTATCCATGTGGCGGTTCTCGTAGCAGTGGGGCACCCATACGCAATAGCTGGAAAGGGTTGCTGCCATCACCCAGAAAGCTGGCAAGGGGGGAACGGGGCAAGGCATCAGCCCCCAGTGGTGGAGGAAGAGCCATGCGAGGGGTAAGAGAGCAGCTAGTAGGGTGGGTGTCCAGGTAGATGCGTATCCCATGGGTGTTCTGTGCATGCTGCAGCAGAAACCATGCACTCGTAAAGGGTTGCTTACAAGTGGTGCAGATGTAACTGGAGGGCTCATCTTTTCCTGGAAGACACAAAACAAGTTGATGGAATTAATATACACACATATATAAGCTATTAACTCTCTGATTTGATGCTAGCTGAGTTTGAGATAGCACACTTTAATAGCTTTCCATGTCATTTGAGCATCTGTTTGTTCACAGTGATGACTCTGAATGTAATCAAAGCTAAGAGTCCTCTATGGTGAGGTTCATGGATCATTTCTGTTTAAAAATTAAACAGGCAACATGTGAAAGACATCTCATTGCACTGCGGCGACAGCCATTTTAAAAGATTGAATGAAAATTACATCACCCTAAGAGGGGAGACAAGAGCTCTCTGATAGCCTAGCGGGTTATCTACTGTGTGGCAGGGCCGGCTGCTCTCTAAAGCTGTGTCAAAGAGGATCTGCCTGTAAGTGACTCACCCAGAATCACACTAGTCACACTAGGGGGTTAGTGAGAGCAGGGAAGCTCCCAGAGGGCTGGAGCCTAATGCAGATGGCAGGTATCGCCCACAGGCCACAACTCATTGTGCTAATGCTAATGTCAGCCAGACGTTAATATAGAACTACTCACTCAACACCCTAACACCCCCCACCTTTCGCTATTTCCATATGGAGATAATTCTGTGGCAAAAGAAAGAGAAAGAGAGGATTAAGAAAGAAAGAGAATGAAAGGGAATCATGTTGACAGGTCCGTACGCTTGAGATAGTCTGGGGCACAGTTAGCACCTTTACACTAATATTTGTTTGATATGAAATTTGAATAAATGCATTACTATTCAGTCCTGCATTGAGAAATTTGTGAATATTGACCATGCTAAATTTGTACATTTCTTTGTACGCTTGTGGCAATCGAGTCACTAGGAAGTGACCATGACTGAAATTCTAAACGTTTTCCCAGAGTTTGAGCTGCTTTTAAAAGAAAAATCATTCCATATATCTTTGCAGAAACAGTTTGTTTTACTTTATTATGCAGTTATTTTAACAAATTGTGCTAGAGTAGATGTCTGAGTGCTTAGGTGTGTTCCTGGATAATTGTCAAGATCATCATATTTCAGATACTGGAGGAGTGAATGGTTCTGTATGAACACAGCCAGTGTTTGGATTGGCTAGCCGTTAAATGGACACCTGGCAGGAGGGATTCCGGATGCTAAGAGAGTAACAGAGGGGACACGAGAAAAGAGGTGACAGAGATTAGATACTAAAATACACACAGGCTGTTCATTTTCATTTTTAAGCCCTGGACAGCAGCCCAAGTCTGGATAAAATCAACAATGGACACATTCTGCGCCCAAAAAAAAGCCTCATTAACAATCCATATTCCACTGATGGACGTACAGGACTCAACACAACGTCAGATGGACATAAAGAGTGTACCAGAGCATTTGTGCATGCACGAATATATGCATTTGCGTGTGTGCGCTCACACTCTTAGCCTCGACATAACTGTGTGCTTGAGCTCTTGCAATTTGCATCCTATCACATCATACAAAAAACACCATATGTTACTAAGGGACCGTGTCAGCTAACAGACAGGCAGACTTAATGACGACTAAAGACAAATTTCATCAACTTTCCAAACAAGCCAGAACGAGGGAGAGAAACCCATAGTGAATAAGTTAGGATATGCTAATGACCCATCAGAGATCCATGTCTTGTGACAGCAGCTTGTGTGGCATGATGGTGTGAAATTACCCATCAGGCTCCTCAGGAACACAAATCTCCATCTGATCATGGTCCATTGGGTCCTACTCTCTATGTGTGTGTGCTACACTACAGAGGCCTGGGAGGGCCATGTCACAGCGAAGTGCTCCAGCGAATAAAAATGCTCATTACAGAATCATCGCTGTTCGCTCTGTGATTCAATTTGCAGTAATTACTGTGGTCCGCGTCCATGAAACCGTTCGCTGCGGGCCGCAGAGGTCAACTGCCAGTTAACAGAGTGTCTTTTCTCCTCTCAATGTATTCAATTGCAAGAGCCTAATAGCCTAATTTTCTTCCCTCTTGCACTTCAATAAATATTGCAGGGATTACAGGTTAAACAGCTAAATTGAGTTGTGGCTGTTATATTACAGAGCTGGCTGTTAGCGCGCATGGGGCTAACAAGTCTGAGGTAGCATTCTCGTTGTGTTAAGCAGAGCTGCTATGTCTATGTGCATGTCTTCTGTATGTGTGTGTGTACAGGATATGTGATTAATGACACACGAGCATGCGTAAGCAGAGGGGGTCTTACACTAAACTTATCCACTCTCTTGGGTTTAGTATTACAAAACCTCACGGCCAATTAGCCCGTCCTCAGGGACCTTCAACCTGGGTTTAGATATGTTGATTTCAACATTTTGTGGCAATTAATTTCCCTTTAAGAGCATGAATGCAGTGACAGAAAGCGAGGAGGAGGGGCTGGAGGGTGTTTTTTAATTATCTGCGAACAAATCTGGCAGACTTGCGAGCGCTGCTGTTTCACATGGGAAACAACATTAGCGTTAGCTACCGCTGTCTCCGGCATTACCAGAGCACCAACCAATCACTTACTGAGGCTGGACTAATGGAATAGTCATGTGATGATGTGTGAATGCTCGAAACTCATTTAATGTTGTCAGAATGCTAGGAGATGTGTGTGTGT
>CAIGQW010004173.1:743703-758240 GCA_903798125.1 Danio choprae | reverse complement strand
AAACCATAGAATGCTCTTTGTTTCATTTGTATCTTTGCTCTACTGCATTTATCAATGCTTGTGATTGGTTTATTAAATTCTATCTAGATGCACTCCCCTTAAAACCATCCCAATCAATCTGAAATTATATATTCTTTCTAGATAGAGCCATTTGTTTCATCTGATGAAAATATACTCAATATATCAATATGTATCGCAGAAAAATTAAATATCGCAATGTCCGATTTTTTCCAATATCCTAAAATTGTGATTTTGTTAACAAATATACTACTAAGATTTAACACAGAGCTCACTATCAGTTACAAAAGACACCTTAACACCCTGCCGCAGGCAATTCTAGTTTCATTTTTCAACAATTAATTTCTTAAATTATCTATTGACTATGTTCCAGCCTGCTATCTAGTGGCAAATATATTTTTTTAACCCGATGCCGGATTTATGGTATTTTTTAATTAAAGGATAGATTTACCTGGGCAGAAAAAAGGAGCATTTTGTGTTCTCATTTGCCATACATTATATTTGTATCTCGGTAAAGGGACTGGAACATAAATATGCATGGTGCAAAATCCAAAGAGCTCTTGGTAACCTTTTGCACTTTAATAAGATGTTTCCTTCTGGACATCTCTTAAATTTGAGCAGAAGAGGGAGACAAATGAAATATCATCACTTTTTCTCAGATACAGGACAAAACAACTCTACACAAACTGCAAACATGTATGTTTTAGTGAATACTTAATATGATAGTTTGTCCACCAAGCAGGATTCAGTTATTGCTGCATTTGTCATGTTAATTTATTGGTCATACTGGATAAACAATAAAACCATTTAATAAAGGATTTTGTTTCAAATCTGAGTGCTGCTTTAGTAATGGAAAGTGAGGATGTTTTAGATTATTGTCTTGATGTAGTTTGTCGTGTTTACAGGAAACTGAAGTGCCGATGGTCATTTCTGCCCTCTAGTGGAGTCCACACACAGCTTCATCTCCAACAGGACTGCTTAGGAAAGAAGGTAAATTGATGTTATAGTAGGGAGGGTACAGCAGGATTAACAAAACAACTTTTTTTAATAGAAGAACTTGTGGTTATCAAATGTTTGTAATGGAATATTCACATAGACAGCCAGGTAACTTTTGTTTGTGTGTAAAGAAATGATTATGGTCATTTACAGACTATAATATTAACAATATACTGTATAGTGATATTTATTTACATGGATTTTACTCGGTTTCAGCAAATGACTTTGAAAACAATGAGAGCAGAGTAAACACTCCAGATAATTACAGGAAAATTTTAATAATAATAATAATAATAAAGCCAATACCAGCCACTTGAATATGAAGATAAAATTATTAGCCATGCTTTTATTCCTTTTTTATTCAATCAGATATTTTCCAAATGCTGTTTAACAGAGCAAGATTTGTTTACAGCATTTGCTATTATATTTTAACTTTTTTTTTATTTTAATAATTGGGCTTTGATAAAGTATACCTTCCTAAAGTGTGTGTGGTATGGATGTATGTATTGTGTAATACAAACAAACATTTGTGTATTTATTTATTTATTTATTTTATTATTTATAGTCTTTATTTGTTTTATATTTGCTACTAATTAATTGCACAGCTTCATCTGAATGTGTGGTTATTAATGAACTGAATGAATGAAATGGTTTATATATTTTACTAAATATATTAAAACCATGATGAAACCCAATTTTATGCAGAATATCAATAATAATAACAATAATTGTAAAAGTTTTTTCAACTTATACTATAAATAAATGTATATATTTATATAACTCAAATTATACATGTTTATTTATTTTTTGTTACTTCATTATGTATTAATATTGATTAATATTGAACATCACTAGTAAAAACATTAAAAGCGTACATGGGTGTCAGATCTGCAGTATTGCGCCTTGCCTATAGCAGTTAAGCAATAAATGAAAAAGAGAGGAGGGGGGAAAAAGACCTGTCACTTGGTGGCAGAATACACACAGGAATTGCTCTGCTATTGCCTGCAGGGAAGTCAAACTCCATTTGTCATAATGTCAAGTTGCGCACTAAAAATACACCACTTGAACACGGCACACCTGCAAAAGTGACCCCTTTTAAATGTGTCAGATCATTTAGCTCATTATGGGAGACAGATGGAGAAGCCTTTGTGCTCGGCCTCGCAGGAGCCGTTCTCATATGCAGCCCATCTGAAATGATGACGCTTCAGGACATTTGGCAGTCGCTGAGCTTAACTCTTCACACTCACTAATTAAATGCTTTTCTTGTGTGCTAAATAGCTTGTGTTTACATTTTTACAATCATTTGTTCTATAATTTACAGTCGAAGTCAAAATTTGACCTCCTGTGGGTTTTATTAAATTTTTTTTATTTTATTATATATATATTATATTTCCCAAATTATGTTTAACAGAGCAAGGAATTTTTCACAGTGTTTCTTATATCAGTGGTTGGCACTGTCGCCTTACAGCAAGGTCGCTGGTTGGCATTTCTGTGTGGAGTTTGCATGTTCTCCCCGTTTTCCTCCGGGTGCTCCAGTTTCCCCCACAGTCCAAAGATATGCGGTATAGGTGAACTCAATAAACTAAGTGTGTTATAGGGTATACACCTTGATACCTTACTATACCATGAAAGCCCAAAGGAGTTTGCTTACAGATAGCCAATAGAATTATAATACATTTGATTGCCTTACCTTTGTTTTTGTGCAGATAACCCTCGAAGACGAACTTTGATTTAAAGGTTGATGAATTCATTTGTACAAGTCGGTCAGCGTCTCCAAACTTAAAGGTAGGCCAATCTTTGTGGTAGTGCAAAAACACCTACACTTCAGCAAATATGACGACTTCTGCTTCGAGAATGCAGAAGTGTGAAAAAGGTCCATTAGCTGCTTCAATGTGTTTGATTATAGTTGGAGCTAAGCTCGGCTGGATAGTGGGCAATACAGATAAAACAATATAAAAAATCATTACTTTTATCTAAACATACAGGGTTTTGTCTCTCTTTTTTGTCTCATTAATATCATTTATCGTAATAACAGAAAATATTGTGATATAATTTTAAAGACCCTGTGAAGTGCTTTCAAAAATGCATTTTCATTCGATGTTTGATGTAATCTCAAACATGAAGAGAGGGTGGAACAAAGGCTGCATTTTCAAAGGCATGGTTCAAGTGACTCAATTCCTATATATATATATATTTATTTATTTTATTTTATTTATTTTTTCTTCTCTCTCCCATGTGGCACAGATCGGACATGGCCCATGTACGTGTAAGCAGTAAATTCCGATTTACTCAAATCAGATTCAGGCTTTGTTCATATTTGGTAATTTATCCGATATGAATCGGATCTGTGCCCTCGTCTGCAGTGTAAGCAGGTAGATCGGATTTTCACCTGTCAATGTGAGTCGCGCATCATTAAAAACTGTAGCGAATTACATCAACTCTGACGCTTTCATTTCGGAACAGACGTCAGCAGTGTCCTAAACCTTAAATCTCAAACATGAGGACTAAAAAAGCTTTTTTTATTGTCATGTAGCATACAAGTATTTAAGCATGTTAACAAGAGCGAGAGAGCGCGATATCTGCCACGTAACCAATATAAACTAATATAAAACTGTTGCATACATCACCTGCATAAAAAAGGCCTAGAAAAGGCCTAGATTAACAGAAGATGGCCAAATGAGAACTTTTCTGTCAGAAACTGTAGTAAAACCACTTGTCAAAAAGAATAAAATAAAAAATTCAATCCTGCGAACAGATTAAATGCAGGAATTGAGAAAAGAGCGCTCTTTTATTATCAGCTGTCAGTCAGCGCCCACTCTTTTTTTTTCTTTTTTCTCTTCCTTTCCTTTCCCTGTTCATTGCACCTTTGCCGTGTGCTGTGTAAATGCAGACATCGGATACGAGTCACTTTTAAAAGATGATGTAAGCAGGTCATCAAAAGAATCGGATACAGTCACAAAATCGAAATTGACCATCAAGATCTGCAGTGTAAATGCAGACATAATGTAGCCCCTCTAGCCAATAGCGTTTTGTTTTATCACCACTCTGCCAGTGAGGTTGCTTGAACTCAAGGGCATCAAATGAGAAGCGTCTTGAAGAAGGCGGGGCATGTCAGATACTAGAGAGCATTTGATTGGTCAAGATTTGACAAAAAGCTAAAACATGAGGTGACGTAAATAAAAACCGTCGGTCCATTTAGGCGGAAGTGACAAACTTCAAGCTTTACATGTTTATATCAGTTTTATATCTTCTAAATGCAAATTTTCATGCTGTTTTGGTGCGCACTAGCTTAAAGATATATGTAAAAATAACAATAATGTTAATAATATCTAAAAAACTTTAGTTTAATTTCATGGGACCTTTAAGTCATATTGAACTTGAACAAAACCAGGACCGCCTTTTCTCTCCCCCCACCACACGACAACCTCACATTATGCAATTCTAAGTGTGCCTCACACAGGTGAGTGGGCTTGACAAACCACCTGTAGAAACACTCTTCTCTCTCTAAAACACAAAACACTCCCCCTCCCAACTCTAGCACTTAATTCTTTGAGTGCTAACACTTCCTTTGTATAATTAGCACTTGTATGTATTGCCTCTTCTTGTTGAATCACTGAATGCCTCCTTAATTGTAAGTCGCTTTGGACAAAAGCATCTGCTAAAATGACTAAGGCCCAATCCCAATTCTATTTTTGTACTCCTACCCCTTCCCCTTGACCCTTGAAACAGTGTGAAGGGGAAGGGCTTCAAAATTTACCCCTAAGAAATGGGACAGCACTACAACACCTGCACACGTCATCATATGTCATCGCGATCTCTTGCTTCATATGAGATCGACGATCGCGACTGCTGTAGTTTTTCCAGTTGCGTTATTTTTTGCTATTTATCTTCAGGAAATCACCGAAGGCAACGATATCATGTTATCATAACAATGTAATGTGCCAATAAGCTCGTAGCTGTACTGTGCATTTACACCCTGGCCATATTCATCTATGTAAACACACGAAAACAACATTAACGTTATAGCAGACACTGTAAAAAGGTCATTCCCAGGCACTAGACTTTTCTGACAGGGTATTTGAGTGTCATCAAGTGACAAAATGTTGTGGGACTGCTAAACAGGAGTTAACATTATTATGGATTATAGATAGCGAAATTTAGCCGTTTTTATTTTAGCGTTTTTTTAAAGCATGACGGTAAAACATGAACGCTGTTATGAATGCATTAAAACATTTGGTTGTTTGTTGTAAAAATCCGTAACAATGACAAAAAATACTCATTTGTGCATCGCCTTCCGTGTGCAGCCATGCTGTCGTTGTAGATGGTGTATTCTGGGAAATTTTCATATCCCTTGTTTTTGAGTGTGGTCTTGAAAAATCTCAGTTTCAAGGGCTATCTAGCCCTTCCCCTTAGCCCTACGCCTTCAAGTTAAAGAGAATTGGGACACCCCTACCGCTTCACGTGAATGCGCAAAACGAGGGGAAGGGCTAAGGGGTAGAATTGGGATTGGGCCTAAATGCTCTATGTGCATGTGGTATCTTAACTTACAGTGTTTGAGCTCTCCCAGCCATCATACTTTTAAGACTCTAGCACAACTCATCGAATAAAGAACATGCATTTTCATTCTTTGTAAAGTACGCAGCACCAAACTTTACCATATTCATGTCTTGAAAATGAATGTCACAATCGCAGCTCCCAAGAGCTCATGAAACACAATGCGGCGCAGCTTCTGTCCTTTTGATGAGTCGCAGCATTTGAATTGTAGAATCGATTTCTGCATCGCGAACGGGAGTAAACAATGTCTCCATCTGTGTAAACAAAGCGCATGTAAAGCAGCAGATGAATATGACTGCTGATTTAACCTTAGTCTGATCTATAAGAGGTGGTTTAGGGGGAGGGGGGGGGCGGGTGAAGTGTGTCTGGCTTAATCATGAATGCTGAGTGAAAAGTGGCTACACTGTGATAGGCAGTCAGCTGTGTAAATGGAGCTTATTTGATGCTTGGATTCACTCTCAGAGGGAGTATGCAGATTGTCATTTGGCCCGACCAACCAGCACACCTCGTACCACACACCCCCATTATGAGGAGGCGTTTGCAGTCCGATCACGAATTCGCAACAAAGAGGGAATGATGTCCAAATTGAATAGCCAGTTGTACAAAAAGTCCTTGATGTGGACATTATGGGCAGAAATGAGAGAATAGGAGGCCATTTGTGTGTGTTTTTGTGTGTCTTCCGGAGACATTACAAAAACAAAGACGTTCAGATGTACAGGTATGTGCTTTAATCGGACTGGATAGATCCACATTATTTCTGGCCACACATGAGTTTGTGAATTGACTAAAACAAGCCTTTTGTTTTGTCAAAATAGAGAAATCAAAATGACAAATCTAACACAATATAGTTGCGTAATGCTATGGGAAGTGGTCTTGCATTATCAACATTCACTCCGTCGTCTTGATTATGTGTGTGCGTGTGCGTGCGTGTGTGTGTGTGTGTGTGTGTGTGTGTGTTAGGAAAAGACGCCAAGTATTTCACCATCATTATCTCTAACAGCAATTGTAAAATGTATTTAAGATGATTTGTTGATTTTCTGGGGCTATGTAAGCACCACAAACTAAAAGCAAGTCAGAATTTCTGCTGTTTCCATGACTTTTAGACGTGACCCATATCAGACAATACACTAAAAGTGACCATCATATAAAAATAACCCATTCCTAGCATCTTCATCATAACATCAACATACATTTGATTAAAAATGAATGTATTTTGATTTTAAATGGACATTAGAAATAGACTTTTATCAACGTCATTATATAGTTAAAATCTATTTTTGTGGTCAGTTGTATAGGTTTATATTTACCAGTCATGTATTTACTTTGATCATATATAATAATGTTTTAATTAAGACTCTAAATGTTGCATAAAAACAAGAATCCCAATCTGTTCACGGTAAAAATGAACTCATTACAAGATAGACGTAGATATTCTTAATCTTAAATTGTGTATTCATGTAAGAAGAATTAAATTCATACATGTATTCATTACATGCATTCATGTAATTAAAGAATTAATGTCAGAATCATTGTGATATTTATACAACAGAATAGTTTTATATGAGAGTGCACCTCTGTCACCTTCTATATATTGTTTTGGCCCATTTCAGCTGCAGAGTGAATGAAAGCTATATTGTTTATTTACCTATTGTAATAATTTCATCATTTAAATTTGAAAACACCTTGAAAATAAATAGTTTTATTAAAAGGAATAATAAATAATACATTTTTTAGAAGAAATAATAATAAAAAATACAGAGGGTGGAAAACAATTTTGTATGATTTAAATATATACCAAATATAATGAAAAAAAGACTTAATATTTTGAATAAAATGCAATATACAGTAGCAGCATTTTCACCAGGGGCATTAAATTCTTAACACAAATATCAAGCTTATGCATACAATTAAGTCATTGTCTAGTGGCACTTATGATTTTTATTTTTTTTTGCTGTCTGTTTTCACTGTCAGCCTTTGTGTCAATTTCTAAATCATTCTGTATTAAACCCAATAAACAGTATGTGTGCTTATATGAGACAGAAATGAAGGCAGAAAATGTCTCGCTGGAGACAATAGGAGCCCTTGACCATTGTTACATCGGAAACACAACATACACTGACTCCAAGTATTAACTTGAGTCAGATATCTCGCATTATAGTATACATTGCCTTCTTTTAAAAATACATTCAATAGCTTGACTGTTAGTGAACAGCAAAGCAGTCAGCATCGCTATAAGAATAAAAAAAAGTGCTGTGAATGACATAGACCAAAGGTGTAATTGTTGCCCAGCGGGGTAGTTTAATGCCACCGCTGAGATTTCTGTCACCTTGGTTCTACTTTTCGACAAAACGGTGAACAGCGTGTTTCTTCGTCCTGTTTGCCCTAGAACAGGACCAACTGCACTTCCTGCAGGCATGACATACTGACGCACAGCATCATGATGATTGGGTGCAAGCCCCCGTTACCCTTCTAGCAAGAGTGTGAGGGAGGGAAGGAAAGCTTATGTGTGTGTGTGTGTGTGTGTGTGTGTGTGTGTGTGTGTGTGTTTTGGTGTATCTGTGCCTGCCCGCAATAAATGAGCAGTGTGCACCCATCCATAGCGAACCTAATGGAAAAGCAAAGAGCATCATTACCTCAGCTGATCTCTGCTGCTCTGCCTCTCCCCCATCACCATTCTTTGAGGAAAAAAATATGGACTGGACATGTCAAAATCCCTTTTCTGATGGACACGGACCATTTAATGGACTGAAGCATCCTCAGGTGCAAGCTTGATTCCCCCTTTTGTGTTTGCATTAATGCAAGCTATTTCATGGCATTATTAACATAATTATCTACAAACAGCATGCACATATTGCTTAACGAATCGCGTACAAGCTTCCAAATTATAACTTGCTAACCACACATGGTTCCAGGTAGCAATATGCTGATAAAACTGTTTGCATTTTTCAACTGACAGGCAAATGGCTGCAATAAATAGCTTTTGAAAACCTTTGGTAAGCACTTTCAGAACTGTCCTTATACATCTTCCTGAATTACGTTGCATTCTTACAAATTCGGCCCCCTTTTTTTTGTGGAACTTGTGGTTGCAGTGAAATCATGGACCCGAGAATTCGCAATCCTTAGTTCGTCTGTCTGTTCCGGGGCTTTGGAAATACCTCCACCGCTTCGCTTGCTGTAAGTGAAAGCACAGATGAGAAGGGTTGATAACGCCATCAAAGTCATTATTCCTCCTGCTGCTCCACTGATTTTTTTTTTTTTTTTTTTCCCCTCCTCTTTTTGCCGCTCACAAAGAAAGGCAGTCTGATAAGTAAGAACACTCGTGCTCCTGCAGTAAATGACAGTTGTTTACACATAGTCGTGCAGACTATAGACGGCCTTGGCATCTTGATTTCGGGTTCGGGACGGAGACCGGTACTGCTTCTCCTTCTCCAGGTTCAATCTGTCGGGCACAGACTTCTCTTGCTGAGGTTGTGGCTTCTCCTGGTCTAGCGTTTCTGGACGCGACTCCTCTTGTTCCGGTGTTTCAGTCTGACTCTGCTGTTCACGGTGCTGCTGTTTCTTTTGCTTGCGGGTCGGCTGCTTCTGGCGCAGCTTCAGCTGTTTTGGTTTCTCGGGGTGGAACGACCCCGAATCTAATGGACCGCCTCTTCTTCCAGGACATGATAAGCAAAAGATTACGCCTGCGGCTAATAGGAATCCTGCAGATACAAATGCCACGTACACCGCAGCTCCTGGTTCGTATTTGCTGCTCTTGGGCACTTTGGAGTCCATAAATGTAGTGATGACCTCATTGGTGAACCAGGATGCGGGCACCAAACACAGGATCCCTGCAATGACGAAGCATGCCCCTGCAGAAATGGCGGTGTGTCCCTTAGAGCGATAACTGCCACCCCAGCGAGTGCATTTCAGCCCTAGGGCGGCGAGGCAGAGTCCCATTGTTGCCATCATGCAGGACAGCACCATAGTGGTGCGTGCAGTCTGAAGATAAGCCGGCAACGCCAGCACAGAGTACTTAAGCGAGCAGCTGAAGACTCCGGTGCTGTACCAGGTGCAGTCCATCCACAGCCCCTGCATTTGCGAGATGGCTGTCATGATGTTGGAGCCCACATCAGCACTCACCTTCCAGTTGGGTAGCAGTGTGGCCACCGTGGCACTCACAACCCCAAGCAATGCCAAAATGAAGGCAAACATCTGCATAGTGGAGGACGGCATCATCGGACCCTGAGTTTTCGTTCCCTTCCCCCTGCGGCCGTCCCTCTCACCTTGCGGTGGCCCTGCGTTTGCCTATCAGCCCGGCGCAGGTCCTGACAGCAGATAATTCCTCCGCACTGGCTCCGTTAGACTGCGATAAAAACAGAATGAGAATTGAACGGAGCGAACAAGCGTGACGGTCTGACAGATGAGGCACAGGCTCTGATGAGTGGAAAAAGGAAAGCCGCAATTTTTTTTCTTTCTTTCCACCCTATCCTTATTTGGGACGTTTATGTTTTAGTACACCCTGAACCAGTCAGCGCTTTGGGGGGAAGTGACATTGTACTATTGGTGAAAGGCTAATTGTTTTTGGACCTAACCACTGCAGTTACAAGAACGCATAAAAATGGGACACAATCACTGTAAGGTAGAAATTTGGCCAATTATCTTGGCCAGGCATGGCTATTTTGTTTGGAGGTAATTGATTTTTTTCTCTTATCTGTGCAAACCATTTGACAGCTTGGAAATTAGAAGGGGAATGAAATTATTCCCATCTTTTGTTGTCGTTCAGATGGTGACGAATCTCATGAATTGATCAAGACAAGTGCATTGTGAGAGTGCATTCTGTCCTATTCATTTAAGAACAAACAAAAACCTTTACTTACCCATTCACTGGTGCGCTATGGCAGTGAAGAGATATCCTCTATAGCTCCTGCAAGGAAAAAAAGAGAATTACTAAGAAAAAGCAGGGAAAACTACTGTAAAACTGCCTCTTTCTTTTCAAATAACATCTCCTTGGCAACCCAGCATGTCTCAAAGCTTTTTAGTGTCCTATCAAAGAACCCCCACACGTTTCTGTTGTGAGTGAATGGTTCTTCACCGTGTGATCAGTAATCACTGTACCCCTGGACTCCTCACTTGAAGGTCATTAAGTCAATGAGAACACGCTATTGCTCTTTATCGCAAGAAAATGTGTTTTGTTTAGATTTTTGCATAAAAAAAGCAGAATGTGCAACCTAAAAATCAATTCCTATTACATGTTAGGCATTTATCTATGGCTCCCGTGCAGTAGATTCATGATTTGATTCTCCTCTGATAAGCAGCAAAGGAGGAAATTGCATATGTGTCAGAAAACTGCTATATGGACAAACGGTTATTTAAGAAATCCACCTGGTACGTGTCTGTTTTTGTGTAATACTGTGGAAATAATTCTTATTGCCAAATAATCTTACTGCTGGATTCTCTTAATATTATTGGTGCAGTAGGCTGCGCAACTGGCCATACCTTCTTAACATCTGATAATAACTGATGTATTGCCTGTGGGTAAAAAAAATATATTACTTTTAATTTTCACAGTGAATCAATCATATTACTGCTGACAATTCCAGCAGTGCATTAATACAGTATGTCAAGAACACGATGAATAATTATTAGGTTTTTTTTATTAGTGGTTTGGCACATTTTTCACATTCAATTGGTACATTTTCATAACTCTTAGTACTTGTATTACAATAGATCATCAAAAGTGCCATTTTTTTTTTCCAAACATTTAAGTCTATTTTTAATTGTGTAAGTACAGTACATATAATCACAAAATAGCATTTTCATTTCACATAAACTGCCTTTCATGAAGCTATTAATATCAAACTTTTGATTTTCATCTCTTATATCATTGTTTAATACATTTGTCCATCATTTAATTCAACTGATCTTAATGTTTAATCAATGAATCATTTATTATGTCTATAGATTTTTAACTTGTCTGATTGCTGCAAGAAATACCAATTACTACAGTAAATACTTATTTTTTTTGTTTGACTTGATGTGTTCTTTGATTACATTGTCATGTTTGTATAAAGTAGCTTTTATCAGTTCGTCTGAACATAAGTGTAATCTTTGCTGTGTTCACTGGAAAAATATGCTGGGTTCCACACAATCGATTTTTGTGTTGGGACAGCATAAAGGAATTAAGTTAACGTTTTAGTTTTTTTAGAAATGTAAGTGGATTAACCATAAAACAATTAAGTTGTCCCCGAAAAACATCAAGAATTATGTTGTTTCAGCTCTATTTAAATAGGTAGTTTGAACAAGCAGCAATGTATATATTTTTGAGTGTCTGTGTTTACAGTTTTACAGTGCAGTAACATTCATTCAGCACTGAGGGCGATATGAAACCTGTACCTGTGTATTGTTTGCTACTTAATAAACTGATTGTTAAAAGTACTAATTATTAAATAAAACAAAAAATATCCTTCTGTTGTGTTTTGGTGATTAAACCAAACGTTCTCAATACATATCACAATGATCTTGTGTCATGAAACAATGATTATGTGGCATGAAGATATGTGCAAATACAATGAATCAGGTTTTGAAAGAATGACCAGTGACATTACAAGTGTCATCAGTTTAAAGATCTGCACTAAGAGATTTGAAAATGTACACCTTAATTATGAATATAGTGCTAAACCATAAAAAAAACTCCTATGCTTCCTGTAAAGAGCTTTTTACAATAATTAACGTTCCAAAGCAGCTTCACAAAAGGTGCACATCATTATATTAGTCAAAATCATTCATTTTCCTTTGGTTTAGTCCCTTTATTCATCAGGGGTCACCACCTTGGAATGAACCACCAATTTATCCAGCACATGTTTTACACAGCGAATGCCCTTCCAGCTGCAACCCAGTACTGGGAAACATCCATACACACTAATTCACACACATACACTATAGCCAATGCAGCCAGCGCATGTCTTTGGACTTGTGGGGGAAACCGGAGCACCCGGAGGAAACTCACACCAACACAGGGAGAACATGCAAACTCCACACAGAAATGGCAACCGACCCAGGCGGGACTCAAACCAGCGACCTTTTTGCTGTGAGTCGACAGTGCTAACCACTGAGCCACCATGTCGCCCCACAGTCAAAATCCGAAAAGTTAAAAATAGAGTTATGTAAAGGGTTGGCACTATATAAATGTAGTTAACCTGCAGTTATACCGTATATAGTGTCTTTTTTAAAAGTAATTATATGTAGTAGTAATAATAATAATAATACATGTTAAATGACATGTAATAAGTGTTTGTTGTCCTCAAAAATCTCTGATGGTTGGCATTATCTCTTCAAGTCCTCATAGAATGCCCAAAATTGAATGACACCTGCACCATTTTTTTTTTGTATTATAGTACAGTATGTTGCTTTAAAGCACGATCGCCTCACAGCAAGAATGTCGCTGGTTCGAGCCTCGGCTGGGTCAGTTGGCGTTTCTGTGTGGAGTTTGCATGTTCTCCCACAAGTCCAAAGACATGCGGTATAGGTGAGTTGGGTAAGCTAAATTGTCCGTAGTGTATGTGTGTGAATTGTGTAGATGTTTCCCAGTGATGATTGCAGCTGGAAGGGCATCCGCTGCGTAAAACATATGCTGGATAAGTTGGCGGTTCATTCCGCTGTGGCGACCCCAGATTAATAAAGGGAAGAAGCCGAAATGAAAATGAATGAATGAATGTTGCTTTAAGTAGACAGACAAATCATGTAAATGAGCATTGCCCATATACACTCCACTACAGTATCTGCTGAAATGAATCTTCATAATTACACTGTTTAGTCTCTATTGTGTGAACCCCCATACAATACATTTAATGTGTTCATGCTGCCAAGTGTTTTTGTCAGTGAACTATTTGTCTGGTTTTTCCACATCAGGGTTCAGTACATACTGTACAAAGGGCTCATAGCCAGCAGTTATAACAATCATTACAACGTTATCCTCCTGCCAGTGTTTCAAACTGTTCCTTTAGCATCTGTTACATTGTTTCGTACAAGTGATTCCTTGAAAGCAGTCGTTGAAAATGTCTTGCAGTAATTGTGACACTTCAGAAATACTTTCTCTACAAATGGGATGGGAAGCTCTTTTAATGCTCTGGTTTTTGATGTTTTGCTAATAAATGTTGTTTAGAGTGTGTAAGCGCATGCGCGAAGCATCAGAGTGTTTTTTGTAAGGAGAGGCTCGAGTCACAGGACTACTGTGCATGTGCAGAGGCAGTGTGTTTAGCCTCTAGCTTTTTACAGGCCGTGGGAAGAGAAAATGGAAATTCACTTTTCTCAGAGGGATGGTTTTTAACCAACACACACAAAAAAGAAAAAAACCATGCTTATAAATACTGCTTTTCTTGTCCTGCTCGTCATCAAAACAATTCTGATGCGGTTTAAACTTAAGTTGATGGGAAGATATGAAAAATAATTATTAATACTTAGCAACAATAAACTTCACATAGCCAAAAATGGCTTTTAGAAGTAAATACACTGCATACTTGCCAGTCATCTGATAGTTTGACAAGACGTCATGGTTTAAATCAAATAGTTTGAATATTGTCATTTATTCATTTATGTTAAATAAGTATAAGATAAGATGTTTTGCTTTTATAATTCATCTCTCATCTTTAGCGCTTTTACAATGTAGATTATGTCAAAGCAGCTTAACTTAGAAGTGAAACTGTTTCAGTCCAGTTTTCAGAGTTGAAGTTCAGTTCAGTTCAGTGTGCTTTAATTTTCACTGCTGAAAGTCCAAACACTGAAGAGCAAATCCATCCATGTGCAGCTCCACAAGTCCCAAACCAAGCAAGCCATTGGCGACAGTGGCGAGGAGCAAAACTGCACTAATTGACGAAAGTGAATGAAAAAAAAACTGAGGATTTTATAAAACCTCACATTTGTGAAATTATTCGTTATATGTTACCGAAACAAATTGTGTGTGTGTGTGTGTGTGTGTGTGTGTGTGTGTGTGT
>CAIGQW010004173.1:699047-727341 GCA_903798125.1 Danio choprae | reverse complement strand
GTACACACAGCACCTCATGTTGACAGAAAAACACAGAATTGTTGACATTTTTGCAGATTTATTAACAAAAAAACTGAAATATCACATGGTCATAAGTATTCAGACCCTTTGCTGTGACACTCATATCTTTAACTCCATAACTGTCCATTTCTTCTGGTCATCCTTGAGATGGTTCTACACATTCATTTGAGTTCAGCTGAGTTTGATTATACGGATTGGACTTGATTAGGAAAGCTACACACCTGTCTATATAAGACCTTACAGCTCACAATGCATGTCAGAGCAAATGAGAATCATGAGGTCAAAGGAACAGCCTGAAGAGCTCAGTGACAGAATTGTGGCAAGGCACAGATCTGGCCAGGTTCCTAAGAGCACAGTGGCCTCCATAATCCTTAAATGGAAGATGTTTGGGATGACCAGAGCCCTTCCTAGAGCTAGCAGTCTGGCCAAACTGAGCTATCGGGGGAGCCTTGGTGAAAGAGGTAGAGAAGAACGGCTGAGCTCCAGAGATGCAGTCGGGAGATGGGAGAAAATTGTAGAAAGTCAATCGTCACTGCAGCCCTCCACCAGTCAGGGCTTTATGGCAGAGTGGCCCAACAGAAGCCTCTCCTCAGTACAAGACACATGAAAGCCCACATGTAGTTTGCTAAAATGATGAGAAATAAGATTCTCTGGTCTGATGAGTCCAAGATAGACCTTTTTGGCCTTAATTCTAAACAGTATGTGTGGAGAAAACCAGGCACTGCTCATCACCTGTCCAGTCCCCAAAGTGAAGTATGCTGATGGCAGCATCATGCTGTGGGGGTGTTTTCAGCTGCAGGGCCAGGACGACCCTTGAGTGAAAGATATATGTGGCCAAGTATAGGAATATCCTGGACAAAAAACTTCTCCAGAGTGCTCAGGACCTCAGACTGGGCCGAAAGTTTACCTTCCAACAAGACAATAGCACACAGCTAAAATAACGAAGGAGTGGCTTCACAACAACTCTGTGACTGTTCTAAACCCAATTGAGCATCTCTGGAGAGACCTAAAAATGGCTGTTTGCAAATGTTTACCATCCAACCTGAAAGACTTGAAGAGGATCTGCCAGGAGGAATGACAGAGGATCCCCAGGTATGAAATACTTGCATCTTTTCCAAAAAAGACTCATGGCTATATTAGATCAAAAGGATGCTTCTATTAAATACTAAGCAAAGGGTCTGAATACTTAGGACCTTGTGAAATTTCAATTTTTCTTTTTTAATAAATCTGCAAAAATGTCAACAATTCTTTGTTGTTCTGTCAATATGAGGCGCTGTGTGTACGTTAATGAGGGAAAAATAATGAACAAATGATTTTAGCAAATGGCTGCAATATAACAGAGTGAAAAATTTAAGGGGGTCTGAATACTTTTGGACTTAATACCTCTTTACCCATTAAATAGTGCACTATTTGAGGGTATAACCATTTGTAGTGATGTCTGATGCCATAGCGGACACTCCGAACTGCACTCAGTCAATACCACAATGCACTGCAATAAAACGTGTGCAACCCTGCCTAGAAATTACCCACAATCACGTGATGAATCTAATCACAAGATGGCGTCCACAGCGGAATCCTATTTGTGTAATTTTATTATTTGATTAAAGTATTGCTTGTATACATGACAGAAATCAAAATACTTTGTTTCGTTACTAGTAGACAGTTCAGTCAGTGTTAAATAACTTTCACAAGGGTCTGAACAAGAATTCAGGAATAAGGGTTTTATCAACCAGCAAAGCACAAACGAAACCTAGTGCACCTACCCACCAGCATTGATGATTTTCACCTAAATTTGACGGCCCTCAGAATATATATATTTTTTATATATAAATATATGACCATATTATATATCAAAATAAAGAACCAAGCCTCTGCTTAAAAAAACGAGGAAAGAAGTATTTTATTTTATCTTCATGTGTTCATGTTTTATCCCCACTTGAATGGAGATAGGTTTCATCAAAAATGTAACATTTCGGACAAAATGAAAAGGCATTTTCCTCAAAGTAGTGCCTTTTCAAGCTATATAGTATATAACATACATACATGCATGCGCACATATACTCACAAACAAACATATAGTTATTGTTTACTGTATTGCACCTAATTAAAACATTAAAAACTAGTCAATAATGGAGAAGTTTTGTCTCAAAAGTTAAGCGCACAGCCATGTTAACAAAACTGTGGCTTCCGGACAACTCTGTGAATGTCCTATTGTGATTGTCCCAGCCAGAGCCCAGACTTCAACCTGATTGAACATCACATTTGTCGTTATGGGGCATTGGTTGCATTTAACCCATTTTGGAATAAGTCTGTAACGATTGTCTGTCATTCATTTTCTTTTCGGCTTAGTCCCTTTATTAATCTGGGGTCGCCACAGCGGAATGAACCGCCAACTTATACAGCATATGTTTTACACAGCAGATTCCTTTCCAGCCGCAACCCATCACTGGGAAACATCCATACACACTCATACACTACGGACAATTTAGCTTACCCAATTCACCTGTACCGCATGTCTTTGGGCTTGTGGGGGAAACCGGAGCACCCGGAGGAAACCCACGCGGACACGGGGAGAACATGCAAACTCCACACAGACATGCCAGCCAAGGCTCGAACCAGCAACTTTCTTGCTGTGAGTCGATTGTGCCACTGCGCCACCGTGTCACCCTCATTTTAGTATATTTATTTCAAATTGTGTTTTAAAGATTTTAAAAGGTTACTTAATATGTGAGACTTGAGGCTTTTAATGTGTCATTCTTGTTCTAAATAGACCCAACAAGATTTATTTTGTGTGTGTGTGTGTTTATACAGTTACTGAATGACATTTTAGGTGTAGGAGACCAAAATCCGAAACACAATTTTTACATCAACAGGAAATAATATGCAATATTTATTAAATATTCAATCAAAAACATTTTCCACAATGCTTTTTTTTTTTAGTTAAGTCATATTTTTTACAAATAAATTACAATATCCAAAACTGACAACAGAGCACATCAACATTTATATCTCAACCAAAATTACAGTATGTTCAAGCTTGAACTACAAAGAATGTAAGGATGTAAGACATGCCTTTCGAATACATTAAAAGAAAAAAACAAATCTGTAAGAAACATATACAGACATAATTTAGACAAAATATTTTGCATTCGGACTTTTGAAATCAGTTCTGAGAAAAGTCTTTGTCAAACAAGCTGTACAAATGTAAAGCAACAGTATTCATATACAGTAAAACAGTCTTTGCTGGTGTATTAATAACACGCGTGTCAGCTCATATATGCAATGATCTGGATCCGCTCAGATTCGAAGGCAAGATCATCAAGTTGTTCACGCACACAGAGGCGTACTCTAGTGATGTGACTACCCAGATGAACACTCTAATAAACACATACATTTAGCACAAACTACTGTCCGGAGATTAATTATGATTTTTAAAAGTATGTAATAACAATAAAATGTTTTAAAGAGTCAAATTCTTTCTAGGTATCTTTACCCAATGAATTTATAGATTTAGTTTTTTTTTATTCAATGATTTAGATTCATTATTTATTTTAATAAATATTACCATTAATTAAATATTATTATTATTATTATTTTTATGTTGTAAAGATATAGTTTACTCTGTTTCTGCATGGTAAAAGTGTAGAGCGTGGTACATAACTTTTATTTATCTAAAACCCACTTTTATAATTCTAATGCATGGTAAATGTAAGTGTAAAAACGGTCTTCACCATTTTTAGTGTATGATCGCCAAGACTGAATTTATCTGATCAAAAATATATAGTACAACTTATTTAATCAATGGTAAAAATTCTTAAAACTAAAATAAATGTAGATAGCATTACATTTATTTTATTTTAATATTTAACTTTTTAAAATAATATTTCATTTATTCTTAATCAGAATATTACATTGATATTTGAATGATCACGTGAAGACTGGATCAAATTTAGTGTTGCTGTAATAGAAATAAAACATGAAATGTCCCAGCCAGAGCCCAGATTTCAACCCAATTGAACATCACAATTGTGCTTATGGGACATTGGCTGTATTCATCCCATTTTGGAATAAGTCTGTAACGTGTGTGTGTGTGTGTGTGTGTGTGTGTGTGTGTGTGTGTGTGTAATTTATTTAATCAAACATATACAGCCATGGTGTCTTTTAGTGAACTTTCAGCATTGAATAAGTGTATTTGTACTTAGTAATTTTTTTTCCTCCAACTCTGCCATCTTGGCTAATATCCATCAAGAATTTATGCTCCTTAGAATTTGACCATATCAAGGTATAACCCAAAGTGGCAGTGATGGTGTGCTTTTAAATGCCGTCTAGGTAGGCAGCTCACTAGATTTTGCAACCGATATAAAAACGTTCTGTGTAAGGCACAGTAATCTTATTTTAGTGCATTTTAATGATGAAAGCAGCAGCTTCCTCTACAAAGTGGGGATGGCAGCTTTTTGGATGCCCATGAGCGTGTCGTAAAAGCAGTCCTCGCTAACCACTGAACCCAAGCTCTGCACGCTGTAGTCCCTGACCAGCAGAGAGTTGAGGTGCAGGCCTGAAGAGCCGTCCAGCTGCTGACTGCTGCTGCTCTTGCTCATTCCCTGAGCTTCATCTACAAAGTTCAGTCTCTGGAGTTGAGCTTCCAGTGCGCTGGTCAGAGAGCATAGTGTGGATCTCTTGCTCACGCTGTGGTTCTGCTCTCTGGAAGCCCTGAGAGAGTGGCTGGGGACGGGGGGTTCAGAATGAGCATATCCCTCTGGCAGTTTTGGGCTCTCTGGCGGCCTCTGCCAAGAGGGTGATCTGAATGCTCCCGGGTGGCTTCTTCTGGGGAAGGTGAAGTTGGAGTTGAAGTCTCTTAGTCGCCGTTCAACCGGAGCAATTCTCTTGGCGTTCTCTCTCAGCAGATTGCGGATGGCCCGCACCGCACTGGCTTTGTTCTCCAGATTACTGCACACAAAAACAAGATGACACAACATTTAAAGTCTGCGTGAGCTGGCTGAACTGAATAATGAGTAGGGAGTGGGGTTTTATTTTTGCGCTCCTCATCTTTCCAGTGTTGCCAACTTAGTGACTATGTTGCTATATTTAGCGACTCTTCAGCCCCTCCTAGCAACAAATTTTCAAAAAAGCGACTAGTGGTAAATCTAGCAACCTTATTTTGTTACTGGAGATTTTTATAGCCTCTCATGTGTCCATACTGTACCGTTCCTACTCTTCTCAACAAACTGCAGGTGATGCTGTCGGCCCCTCCCCAACCTCAGAGCACTCAAAGGTGTCCCAGTCCAAGTACAGCAGTCTCTCCCACCTGCAGCCTGAGAGCAGATCACCCCTCTGCGTACCGACGGCAAATAATTAAGCACTGCGAGTGTGAGGTATTTCTCTTGTTCAGTCAAAGCGATCTGCTTCTTCTTCCTTCTAAATTTAACAGTTGTATTTGACTGTTTATCCTTTTCTTGTTCACAATCACAGATATTTTAGTGAGACCGTTTCGGAACTTGTCTGAGTTTATTACGCCTGAAAGATTATTAAAGATTATTATTGCAAATTCACTGCGCATCTATAGTGATATACTGAAAAGTTACTGCTATTTGAATAGTTAAACAGACATGCATTAACCATAGGCTGTTAAACAAACAGAAACGGTTGGACTTGAGGATGTCAGTAATATTCAAATTGACATAAGAGGTAATCTAGTGACATTTAATGCCTTTTCGGGCAGAGCTGGGCGCATTTTCATTGAAAATAGTTGGCAACACTGAATTTTTAACTTGGATCAATCTAACGGTTGGAGGGGGCGTGGCTAAGCATATTTAAGCCAAAGTCATCAGAGATAGACTGCTATTGCAGAGCGGAAGCAAATGGTTAGATTTTGATTGAAGATTACTAAGTTTTTTTTTTGTTTTTTTCCAGTAGATTAATTTGCAAGGATTAATTGTTCACACAGAATGTGCCATTTTTTTTAATATACACAACCAAAACACAAAAACCTATCAATACACTTACAAATACAATTACCAAGAAGCCGAACAAAATCTGCTGCATGTCCTCTATTGTTGTTTACGAGGGCGTCTAAAACCTTTGGAAAGCACGAGTGCTGCCACTTTCTCGCTCTTTCAAATTTAGACGTGTGGTAATAATGAACTTGAGTTCACGATAATATGCGTGATTTATATTGAAGTGCTTCTCATATAGACAAACGTAGGAGCGAATCGTGAAAAACAAACTATCTGTGCTCCTATTGGTCAACAACACAGGCACATGCTAGTATAAACCATGCCACTCTGGTAACCTCTTGTTTGGTAATGATTAGCGAGACAAAATTGCATAATTTGACATAGTAACAGACAAAAATATTTAGCCGTCAAAATGCAGCATGTGTGTTCTACTTACAAGTTTTTATTTTTATTTATTCATTTTCAATAAAACGTTTTGCCAGTTTACCTGCTGCAGAGCTGAAAGAACATCTCCGGTCGTCCCTCCACTTCAGATTTGGTGTGAACAACCTCCCAGACACAGGGGTTTTCTGACCCTAAAGAATGTACGAATAGGGAGTTTAAGCAAATATGATCTGGATTTTACATTTTGTCAACATACTCCTTTTTCAAATGGGCTTGACGCTTTAATGATAGGCAGATTTTAAATTATGAGTACAGAATGATGTTCAAGTGGTCCTTGACATTTTTTTTTAACTTAAATTCCACATTTTTCTTGGAGCTACAGTACACAGAAGGCCTGTTTAATGCATGTCAAACTCATGTTCAGTAGAGATATCCATGTTACACACACCTGCTGAAGTTCCAGGTCGGACCTGAAGGGATGATACAGGAATGAGCCAGCGGAATTTAAAAGGATCCAGATCCCCGGGTCGAGAAGTCTAGTACCAAAATACATACAATATTAACAGTCACATTCAAACTTTATATATTCATTTATTTTAAAAGAAAATAATAAGTTCTTTAAGGATAGTTGCATTAAATTTGCCAAACATGACTTAAAAGATCATGTGACTAAAGACACAAGTAAAGATCATCACAGAAATATATTCGATTTTAAAATAAATTAGGTTAACACTTTACCTGAAGGGGTGTTTGTTCATAAGACTGTCATAAAACCTTTTGTAATCATGATATGTCAAGTTGGCATAACAAACAATGTCATCTTTGCATTTAAAATGACATAACTGAGCAAATCGCACTTAATAACTGTTGTCATTATTGCCTAAAATCTCATTCACATTCATGACAGTCTTATGAACAGCCCTTCAAGTAAAATGTTACCATATATAGCGACCAGAAAATGAAGGAAATTACTTCACCATTATAATTGCTTTTATATTAATATTGATAAAACTCATTGAGTCTTGGTGAGCATAAATACCTTAAAAACATCAAGTAGTGATGCATATTTCAAAAGCAGTTTTTTTGTGTGGTATATTTAGTGCTACACATATTCTGCAATGTACTATCTTTTCAAGAAATGCTCATAAACTTGAGGAGAAATATTAGCAAGGTTTTCATCCCAACATGAAACAAATATTTTTAAAGACAAAATCACAGACGCGAATTAGGTGCATTTTTCAACTTGTTAGAGTGGCTGACTGTAGTATTGGTAACCTAGCAACCAACAGTAAGCAAGGCAAGCCTAATGGAATCACGTGGGTGTAATGTTCGTTACTTCAATGCACGTTTATTCAGCAAATGTGTTTCCGTCTCCCATTATTCATATTAAACATTTTTCATTTTCAAGTCCAAAACCACCTCAAGTGAGTGTTAAAAACTTTGTATATTAAGAGATGTTCATTTGAAAAGTTGGCATTTCGATCACCCGTTTCTCGTGTGATATTTCATAAGGGTGATGGAATTGTTATTTACATGTCAAATAATTCACTTCAAAATCAAAATGAATACTTAATGAACTGATCTAAAAAATAAAAACTTTGCTTCATTCCAGAACTCACCATTCTTTTCTTTAGCTTGCTTTCCCGATACACCAGAATGAGCGCTTTCTTGAAGACTGCAGGAATAAGAGCACTGGCTTATATACACACATATTTTACTGTACAGTCTGTGTGGTATTTAAGCTTATTCAATCTCATCTGACTTACGGAAGAGAGTGAGTTCAGGGTCTTTCCTCATGCGGCCCAAAGAGGGCAGGGGGTTTTGCCAGAGCGCTGTGCTGTGAATGATGAAGTCGCTCATGGAGATCTCCGTGACCTGAGACGCACAACACACTGGCTTAATATTCAGATTGTAAAGGCAGAAAACACAGTGTAATTGTGGAATAGCACACACCTCCTTCCCCGGGCCACTCTGCTCTGCCACGAGCTGGTCAAACACTGTGCCGTAGTCCTCGTAGATCTTCTGCATCTCGTTAATGTGACTGGCCACTTTCTCCATCGCCTTTAAAGCCTCTGTACCAGACGTTAAGAAAAAAAGGAAGAAAGGAGGCTTTTAATAATGCCATTTCTCAATACTTAGGAAACTTGACATCAGTAAAACAGCAGTCATCTCTTTGGTGCAATACATTCAGTTACGTCGTGTTTCAAGTAAAAGAAATGGGGAATATCACAGAACCACCATGCAAATTACTGGACCATTTACATGGTTATACTATATTATACTCTGGTAGTGTTGAAAATGGATAATAAATGAAATGCTATACAAACAATTAGAAGACGCTCAATGCCTACATTGTGTAGGTAGTGGAAATAAAAGACTATGACCAAAGTGGGGGGGGGAAAATGAGTAATTTAGTACTGCAGTGTAAACGTGTATACCACACACTGTATACTAGTGAATAAAACTTTAAATTAGAAAACACTAATTAATGCTACTTGTTTTTTGGTGTTTATTGGATTGTTGTAACTTTGGGATGCTAAAAAGGTCATTTGGAAAAGCTATCACAGCTGTAGGTTAAAATCGGGTTGATGGTTGCTGGATTTGCATTGTCCCATAGACAAGTTATGAACTGGCAAATAATATCCAAACCATAAGAGAGTGATACAGCTAAGTTACAAGAGTAAAGGAGCACATAGGCTGCATTTACACTGCAGATCTTGATTACCAATTTATTATTTATTTTTTGATGATGATCTTTTAAAAGCGACTTCTATCCAACGTCTGCATTTACACTGCACACGGCAAAGACCCCCCAAAAAAGTGCAGGCACTGACTGACAGCAGTGATGATAAAAGAGCACCTTTTTTCTCCATTCCTGTATTTTAATGTTTGCCGGGTTGAATTTTATTTTTGACAAGTCATTTTGCTATAGTTTATGACAGAAAAGATCTACTTTGGCCAACTTCTTTTAATATAGGCTTGTTAAAACCAGTGGGCATTTTAATGACATGTCCATGGCGTGATTTATGCACGTAACTTTTTCTTTAAATACTTATAAACAAATCTTGTTGCAAGGGAAATAATTAAACCATATTGGTAAATACGATTAATAATTAAAAGTTTTATTGAGATGGATTGTTGATGATTGGATGGATGTTGTCCCGATTGAGTAGGTGTACATGGAAAATGAAGACCTGTTTAAAATGATTTTAAGACCTACAACACAATATTTCGTCAATCAAACGCATCCCAATTTGCATTCTGTGTGCTGTGAAAAAGGAATATATATTTTTTTATTATTTGTCTCTTCTTTTTTTCATTAAACAATTGTATTTGTATTGCTTAAAGGTGATATATTAACTGCACTGAGTGCGACATGCCCTGCATACCAATGAAGCATTTTTGCAGAAGTAGATGAAGCTGATAGAAATGCAGAGGCCTGATTGTCCAAAATTAACTTGCGCTCTGCAGCTAAACTTCCTGTTAGCAGAGATGGGTTGAAACTGAACACAGAATATGTGCAGTTGAGAAAGTCTTATGCTTTTAATGTTGTGCAGAGAATTAGTAGAAAAAGAGGATGCATGTATGGCTACGGCCAATGGAGGACTGGAGAATGATTGACAAGTGATGAATTTAACTAAACTCCACCTGTTAATATCAGCTGCCTATTAAAGTTGAAGTCCGGAAATGGTTGCGCACCTCCTAAATGTAACTCTTGCATTGCATTGAGGATATTATTATTCATTTGTATCCAATAAATTACTAAGATTTTAGACATTGAGGAAAAACCTCTCCTGACCTTTTTTTATTGAACCCGCATAGAATTGAATAGATATTCCAACATATCCATCCTAAAATACATTTGAAAATAGAATTGGCATGTCCCAAACTGTAGTATGGTGAAAAGAGTATGCCAAAGGTTACCGGATGGTTTACTATTACACGCAAGACCAACCGTCATTAGTGTGAATGATGTTTCACGTGAATTACGTTTTCCGTGTTATATTTCATCTGCAGTAACGTGAACTTATATAAATTCTGAATGCATAATTGTCCAAAGACCTTTCATTTCTCTGCATGAAAGACTTGCGAATGGCAGATTAACCTCCTGCTGCATCTCCAATATGGTAGGTAATTAAATCTGTAAGAAATGTGGATGAGGTGTCGAGAGGATTGACATGGGATGTAATTACGCAACATAACAGTCCATTAATGAGGAAGTAGTATGTCCCAAAGTTTGCATACTCTTGTTACACACTTAAAAATGTACATACTTTGAGAACGTAGTATAAGTATGTGAATTAGGACGCGGCAAAAGACTTTTTAATACCCCGCAGATACTCTGTGATAACTGTGATTTTGGGTCACCTGTGAGGTGGTTGTGCTGGTCGCTCTCGGGGTCAGTGAGAGACACCAGTTCCCTCAGCAGCAGGGGATACTTCAGGACCCTCTGCACAGGTTTAATGAGATACGACTCCAGCGTGGACGAGTGCTGTTTGGTGGGATTCCTCGCCTCCAGGAACTCCTTGAACGCACTGTCTGTTTTGGCTGCAATCCGAGAATGAAATAAACCATGTACGTCAACTTTATTCTTGAGATGTCAGTTGGTAATATACCATAATGCATGTCAGATGAGGTTTACGTTTTACCTCTTTCCAGAACTTTCTGCACCTTAATGTGATTGGCGCAGAAGCCGCTGTAAAGCTTGAAGTGATCTGCATAGTATAAGAAGGATCCGCCCAAGGAGAAGAGAAGTTTCTGGAAGGGAGATTGAAAGATAAGTATGAAAAACACTTCATCTATCAAGTTTAGATCAAATGAAAACATCAAAACCACTGTTAATGTAAACCTTGGTCTATGTGGTTTTACTACTATTTATATAGTTTTATTAAAATAAAAGCTGATTCAAATATGTAAATATTGGGGAGGTGGGGGGTAATCATAGGTTATAGGGCGCTCATTGGAAAAACTCTGAGGTGTTACTTTTTTTTAAGAAAACTTTGGAACTTTTATGAATCAAAAAGACAAATATTGTAATAATTGAAGTTATCATATATGGTTCTTTGTCCAATAAAGTGTCAATATTTAAAAAAAATCACTTATTATAATTGTAGTTGAAATTTTAGTCATTAAGAAACATTCATTCATTTTATTTCTATTTGTAATTGTTTAATTTCAGTTTAGTTCACAATAACAACACTGCCTTAACTTGACCCTTGCACCTAATTCCAAATGACCTATTTAAATGTCCCATAAAAATGCCAACCAAACTTTTATTCTTATATTCTAGGAAATCCAGACTTTTGTGCGTTAGGAAATAAATCATGTGCATCTGCTTGACTTTCAGCATCATGTTTCACCTTGAGTTTCTCTGGAGAGTCTAGCGCATGGTAGTCTGGTGAGGAAGTTGTCCTGTCCTCTAGGGTTTGTAGGAAAACCCTCTGAAAGTCCAGCATCTCTGGCAGACTCCCGAACAGTGACTCCATCTACAGGAAAAGGGGATTTATCAACATGATGTGCAAAAAATAGTAGGTTTTGTTTCAGTTTAATGTAACAGTGGCCTCAAAGCCACATCATTTTACACCCCAAAACATACCTCATCGTGACTAAGGAAAGTTTCTCTTTGTAAAGGCTTCAGATAGATCTCAAACAGTGATCCGAGGTCCTAAACAAAACAAGAATGGTATGACCGTGTTAGTCCACTTCTTTAAAAATGGCCTCATTAACATCTTGTTCAAAAAGCAACATTTTTGCAAGTTTTCAATTTAAGTACATGATGTATCAACAGAAGAGTTAAGCTTTAAATAAGAAAAGGATTGAGAAACTGATCATTTTTGAGCGAGATGCTAACGGTCTAATTCGATCCAATGATCTATGCTAAGCTAAGCTAAAGGTGCTCCCGCCAGACCTGGAGATTGGCTGAATGGATTCAAAAATAGTCAAACTCAACTGTTTATCTGTAGGGGAGTTGTAAAATGAGCCTATTTTCTTAAAAAAATTGGTTCATTTAATATAAAAGACTAAATGTATTGATTAATATCTTACATGTAAAACAAAAATCAGTCATTTAAAACGCCACAGCTATATACCTTGACGTAAGATTTCTCTGTGTCCACCAGCTCCTGAATGACCATGCGCAGGCGCTCTGTGACGGACATGTGACGCGGAGAGGACCTAGCAAGAGTATTTTCAGCAGAGTAAGGGTTCCTGTGGCCTTCTGCCATGTGAACGGGTCCTTCAGGCAACGTCTGGTAGAGATTGCACACCGTCTCTGGGTTCTACAAGGTAAAGGATAGCAAAAGATCCTTCTTTTAATTCTCTGTTTTTCTACTAGTGCTTCACTGATGACATATTTGTGGCCCAAGACCAATATGTAGCCAAATTGACTTCACCTTCATTCTTGACTACTCCATAAAATAAGCTCTGTTATCAACAAAACTTTGATTCGTGAGTATTGCGAAGATGAGTTTTTCCTGTTTGGCATGATGATACTGAATGCCTCAAAATAAACTCTGTGGTAATGTTTACTGGATGATGACACTTGACAGGAGATTGGCCAGACTGGTTTAAGCTAATAGAAAGTCTAACTTCAAAGGATAGTTCACACAAAAATCAATATTCACTCAACCCCTTCACCAGTCATTCCTAAATTGGTGCGTTTCTTTCTTCTGCTGAGCACAAACATATTTTGAACCATGTTGGACACCAGTACAAAATACTATGGAAGTCAATGGTTTCCAAAATGTCTTCTTTTGTGTTCAACAGAGGAAAGAAATTGAAACTGGCTTGGAATAAGTGGAGGGTGAGTAAATGATGACAATTACAATTTTGGAGTAAAAGAAACCACATTTTGTGTGATCTCTCACTGCTTTCTTGAATGTCGCGTTTATTATACTCAAATGGCCTGCTTATTGTCTTTAATTGGGACGTGCTGGAATAAGAGATTTAAATCTTATTTTTTTTTATCTTTTCTACGAGAAATTAAGGCATTTCTGAAGGCAAAGCAGGGTTCACAATGCAGTTCTTTTAGGGTGTACCTAATAAAGTGGCCATTGAGGGCATTTTGTCATATAATACCACAAAAATAGGTGAATGTATATTGAGCTTGTGTTAACCACAGACCTTATTTAAGCCTATTAAATACCTTATTTAACTGAAAACCATCAAGACTATGAAAGCCGAAGTGTGATAATGCTTACTTATTTCCAGGTTTTATGGGACTCATTCCTGCAACACTAGAGTCGATAAAAGCAAAGTGGCAAGAGCAAGTTTGTTCCAACTAAAACATAATTTGAGTTGAGAGAAGCTGCTACTAAAGTAAGCCCAAATCAGTCACTCATCACACTAATCTTTTTGTTTTCCCATTATGTGCCCTATCCTGACTATATCTATTCTCCAAACATAATGTATTAAAGAGATAGCTCACCCCAAATGAAAGTTTCCTCACCGTTTACTCACACTTAAGTGGTTCTAAACTTATGAACTCATAAACGTATGAATTTCTTTCTTCTGTTAAACACAAAACAAGATATTATAAAGAATGTTGATAAAGGCTGCCATTCACTTCCACAGTATTTTATTTGTTGTTGTTCCTACTATGGATATCAATGACTGAGCAACATTAATTTTTAGTTTTGGTTGAACTATCCCTTTAAAAGAACATTAATGTTGCTTATTTTTTTATTATCGATAGTATTCGTCTCCAGCTTCCTGTCATGGACCAACTCCTGATGCTGTTGTACAATTTTTGGTAACATTTTATTTTACATGTTCCATGTACTTATTATAGTAGTTACAATTAATTATACATAATTACATGCAACTAACCCATTTTCTAACCATACAGAAAGTCAATGTAATTAGTTAATATTGCACAGTAGTTAAACTAATATTGACACTGTAAAAGACCTTTAAATAAAATGTAACCCAATTGGTTTATACTGGCTGCAGAATCCAGAAAAAGCATACCCTTTGGAGCAATGGGTGTTTTGTTTTGCCTGTATGTTTTTGTGACTCAGAATGCAGGAAGTCATTGAATTGACCAATTTCAGCTAATAAAAATAGATTATTTTCTGAGAATGGGTAAATCAACAGCACGTGTTCATATCCAAGTAAACAATCCTTTAATGTATCCGGTTACACTTTATTTTAAGGTGATGCAGATACAGTGTAACCATTCACCTTACTACTGAGTGATATTAATGAATTACAAGTACTTACTATATGGTTGTGTTTAGAATGTGGGTTAGGTTTAGGCTTGTAATTATGCACAATTGATTGTAATTACTACAGAAGTGCATGGAACATGTAAATATGTCACCTTAATGTATTACACTGCAAAAAAAAAAAAGTTGTCGTCTTGTTACTAGTCCAAATATCTAAAGATTCTTAAATCATGAAGCTAAGAAAAAATATTGTCTTGTTTTCAGAAATAATGTAAAAAATAAGTGAGTTTTTAATTAAAACAAGCTTAATAATCGTTTTTTAACGCAAAAACTAGATTATTTTGCTTACCCCGTTGTTTTGAGGAAAAACTCACTTATTTTCAAGATATTATTCCAAAAAAATAAACTATTTTCTGCTTTTCTAGAAAATATTTAGATATTTCGGCTATTAAAAACTCTAAGTAGGAGAAGCATGTATTTGTTTTGTTCATTCATTTTCATTTCGGCTTAGTCCCTTTATTAATCTGGGGTCGCCACAGCGGAATGAACCGCCAACTTATCCAGCATGTGTTTTACGCAGCGGATGCCCTTCCAGCTGCAACCCATCACTGGGAAACATCCATACACACTCATTCACACACATACACTACGGACAATTTAGCCTACCCAATTCACCTGTACCGCATGTCTTTGGACTTGTGGGGGAAACCGGAGCACCCGGAGGAAACCCACATCAACACGGGGAGAACATGCACAGAAATGCCAACTGACCTTCTTGCTGTGAGGCGATCGTGCTACCCACAGTGCCACCGTGAGGCCCATATTTGTTTTAGAGCTGAAGCAATTTTGGGTTGAACTTTTCCTTTAAACGCTACTGGAATCAAAGGGATTTGAAAACACTGCCTGCCCCATGGCTGAAATCCTTTATGAACGGTGCTCTCACCCACGTGTATTTATTAAATTCTCCATCAATGACCTGATTCTTCATCAACACAACCCTGCAACCCGGCTGAGAAATGTCCTCTCATAAATGCAAACGCCGTCCTGAAGGCTTTATCTCTAGAGCACATGTGGTGCACCTTCACCACGGTACATAAAAACCAGCATCAGTGCTGAAAATTCAGGCCATTTGTCATCGTAATCTGTGCTGTCAGAGGGTAATAAAGTGCTGACAAACTGATAAATCCCTCTGGGCTGCTCTGCAGAGCTGCTCTCAACATGGAAAGGATAAAAACGCATGAAATATTCACTCTTTTCAAAACTCAATGGTAATGAAGTGTTTTAAGGCCATCGATGAGTGCGTGTTTGTGAACGCATGCTCTGTTCTGACACACAATGCCCAATCAAGTCAGATCATTTGGAGGTCCAGGGTAATTATAGACCACTAGAACACAATCACACAAGGTGAACTGGCCCTGTGCATCCAATAGGCGGAACAAAACTATTTAACCACAGAGGTAACACTTTGTAATAACACATCATTCTATATTCTGGGGGCGTTTGAATGACAGGGTCATTTCTGAGGAAGATAATAAAATGGTAGCATCTTTCTTGTTGAAAATATTATTTCTTATAATAATAATAATAATAAACTTTATTTTTATATAGCGCCTTTAAAAGTAGCATCTCAAGGCACTTTACAGACATATAAATTGTGCAGCAGTAAAAGATACATACAAGGATAAAAGCAAAAATGATGTAATAATAAAAATAATTAAAAAAAACACATAAAATAATAATAATAATCATAAATGCGACCCTTTATAAATGCCACCGTTTTAAGAGATGATTTAAAAATACTCAATTCTGCATTGTGAATTTCAGAGGGTAAAGAGTTCCTCAATTTAGGTGCCACTATTTTATGTTTCTTGGGATAACATAAAAATCATGATGATAAAATCTAATGTATGAATTAAATGTTAATGTGCTTCATGAATGTAAATTATGTCACACACTTAGATGTCTTGTAGATTGTAAAAAAAAAAGAATGTTATCAGTACACTACAATATAATTCATGCTGTAATTATAAATGTTATTATAGACCATTTTGAGGGATGTAAACAATAACAATGGTCCTAACGTATTTTCTGTTTTACATTTTTAATTTCCGTCGCTTCCGAGAATCCCAAAAGGTCCACATATTGATAATGTTACAACAGCTGTTTTAACGTTACGTTACCATTCAATCACCTCTTGCTACAAACAAACAACAACAAGAAACGACAATATGAAACGACAAGCAGCAAATGTTCACGGGCCAATGACATCACCGCATATATTTGTAAATATGTTTAATCATATTTTACTCCTGTGACACAATATAATGGCCTATAGTAATAATCGGCAACACAAACTATACTGTTTAAAAAGTTTGGGGTCGGTAAGACATTTATTCATTCATTTTCTTTTCGGCTTAGTCCCTTTATTAATCTGGGGTCGGCACAGCGGAATGAACCGCCAACTTATCCAGCATGTGTTTTACGCAGCGGATGCCCTTCCAGCTGCAACCCATCACTGGGAAACATCCATTCACACTCATTCACTACGGACAATTTAGCTTACCCAATTCACCTATACTGCATGTCTTTGGACTTGTGGGGGAAACCGGAGCACCCGGAGGAAACCCACGCAAACATGGGGAGAACATGCAAACTCCACACAGAAACGCCAACTGACCCAGCCGGTAAGACATTTATATAAAATTTTTATGGGCTTCTTGAAAGATTTGTAATATATATTTTTTTAAACGTTAAAAAAACTTTCTATAAAGAAGGAAAATGAATGAAGGAATCTGGCCTTTAGTGTCACATGATCTGTCAGAAATAATTCTAATATACATATTAATAACAGTATTGAAAAAGGTTGTCCTGCCTTAATTTTATAGCAACATCTATCGGAACCGATGGAAAGAAAGAAGACTTATTTGAAACATTCTTTTCTAACATTAAATCTTTCTTTACAGTCACTTTAGATCAGTTTAATGTTTGCTGAATAAAAATATTCATTCAAAAATTCTTAACTTTTAAACATCTCAATAAATCTTACACAAAACGTACCAAATGTGCCCCCAGAAGCTGATTTTCTAAAGGATTTATGTAGAAACTGAATACTGGAAGCAAGTAAGATTTCACTGAATATTTAAATTACGCAAAGCTCTAGATAAGCACCAAATAAATTACTAGAATGGACATTTTAAACCTGACCACAGTCAAATATTATTGTTTGTGACACCAAGTGTGCAAAGCTGTAAAATTCATTGAACAGATCTCCCTCTCTCTCTCTAATCCTGATCATAGCGGCCTGTTTTCAACACATGCAGCTCACACCTCCTAAATCTCTGTCCTCTTACCTTTCTGTCCCGCTCAGTCTCCTCCAGAGCAGGCGCTCCTGAGCCCTCACCAAATTCCTGCTCCCGACACTGATCTGAGGGAGAGAAGATGTTGAAAGGTGGACTATTAACTAAAGACATACAGTGGAATAAACACACGCATCGACTCAGAGCATTTGACCTTTATTAACCACCATTGATCTGGGTCTGAATTCACAAAACATCTTAAGGCTACAAGCCAATTTAAAGGAACATTACACTTTTTTCAAATAGGCTCATTGTAAAACAGCCCTAGATAAATAGTTGACTTTTACCATTTTTTAATCCATTTAGCCGATCGTTTCGTCTGCCGGAAGCACTTTTAGCTTAGCTTAGCATAGATCATTGAATCGGATTAGACCATTAGCATCTCACTCAAAAAATTCCAAGAAAGGTGTTTCAATAGTTTTCCTATTTAAAGCTAGACTCTTCTGTGTTTACATTGTGTATCGAGACTGACGAAAAATGAAATGCTTGCTATTTTCTAGGCAACTTTTCATACTGTATCATTGTGCCTGCTGCAGCCATGGTACGGCAGCAGAAGTCTTTGATTATTACACCAAAATACGAGTATAGTTCCTAGCCATATCGACCTAGGAAATAGCAAAAGGAAAATGATCAAAAATAAAAAAAGGCATTTTTTTTAAAGATGCTAATGGTCTAATCTGATTCAATTATGTATGCTAAGCTAAAAGTGAGAAAACACTAAGAGAAAACTTATTATTTGTTATTGTTGGTAAGATTAAATATTTTGTGAATATGAGCCCAGATCTTTCCACCTCTACAATGCTTGGCCAATTGGGATAACCTACAATGTAGTAGGTTTACAGTTAGAAACACCATCCTCATACTCCTGTTGTCTGCGAATGGTCATGTGGTATAACATTTCCTGTCTGGGCGTTCTGACAGCATCATGCTGTGAAACAAGTCGTCCATCATTAGGTTCTCATCATAAAAACAGCAGGAGTCATTTCATTGTTTGCCATCTGAATAAGACTAAACAGACTGCCCACAGTTTGTTTCTTCACTACTGCACATTCTCCAATAGCACAACTTGTGACTGAATCGCAGCCCGTTGCTTCTTTATTTACTTGGAAATGGAGAACGTTTACAGGACAATGGTGTCCTAAAAACTAAATGTTTTACTTTGTGTTTTTGAAACGTTTCTCATACAGACAACATTTTGAAAACGATCACCGTTCACACAGACCTGCAGAATATTTCTTGTTAAAATCACTTCATACAGAACAGTAAAATGCTAATAGAGTTAGCACATAATAAGCATGCACATGACCTTACATTTCACCTTTGTTTTTTGTAATTTACAGGGAAATTATAATGGCATCACACTAAGTTCTACGTTTTAAGGGCCCAAAATGCAGTTTTTGATGAAAATGGCCAAAATGTATTAAGTTAAGTACTGAAGATTAAATAAAAAATGTCTAAAACAATATTTTATAATAATGGAATATTTTCATGTTTATTTATTCATTCACTTTTGTCCCTCATGAAAAGGGGAGCACATGAGACATTATCAGCAGTGTTCCTGCAAATAACACCCCTGGGAATATTATGCACAAATATTTACCCAGACCCCCCCCAGAGAAGTGCCGCCCTCTGCAGGTCATGTGAGGTTAATGCAGTTAAAGTGCAGCGATTGTGAGCAAAAATTAAATCCCAATATATTACACTTTAATGGAGGTTGACTCCCTTATGTGTAGATTTAATTGGTTGTCTTGCCACTAAAAGGTAACACATGAGGGGAATTAGTGCATAAAGTGGTGAATGTCAACAATAAATGAACCATCATTTAATAATAAACTGCCAACTATTCCAGCATATGTTTTTCGCAGTGGATGCCCTTCCAGCCACAACCCAGTACTGGGAAACACCCATACGCAGTCACTCAAACATACACTACGACCAATTTAGTTTATTCAATTCACCTATAGCGCATGTCTTTAGACTGTGGGGGAAACCGGAGCACCCAGAGGAAACCCACACAAACACGGGGAGAACATGCAAACTCCACACTGAAATGCCAACTGGCCCAGCCGGGACTTGAACCAGCGACCTTCTCGCTGTGAGGTGACAGTGCTAACCACTGATCCGGATGGCCGGATTTGTTCAAAATGATAACAACTGGCGGAAAAAAATATATTACAATTTTAAGCCACAATAACATAGCAAAACTAATACTTTCACATTACTTTCCCTAAAAAGTAACTAAGTAACACATTTGGTTACTTTTTTCAAGTGTCTTTTTTTAGGATTTTAAAATATAACTAAGTCACTGTTGTTCTAGTTCATTAAAACGTCAGTGTACCTGTGCTCAACTGCTCCAGGTGAATGTCTGTGTGAGGATGCTGGGCTTGATCAGGTACGCTGGGGTCACAGTCAGGCCAGACGGAGCTCTGCTGGTCTGGACAGTTTTCCTCACGTCTGAGGATGAGATTGAGCTCTTGCTGACTGAACAAGCTCTGCATGAGGCCTAGATCCAGAGACGCCACACTCATGCCATTAAGAGTCAAGATCTCATCTCCGGCTCTCAGACCTGCAAAACACAACAAATAAATACATGTTTAACGTCAGAAATCGCTTTATCGGCATTCATGCTATTAAAGTGTTAGCAAGCGCAAGGAAATACTGAAGTGTTACCATGAATAAATGCCAGGCCTTCAGGTTTCACTTCACTCACATAGACATGAGTTCTCCTGGAACCATCGACATGGCCTGTGACTGCAAAACCTGCAAAGAGACATTACATTAAATAAATCGTCAACAAAATTCAAGAACACATCAACACACACACACACACACACACACAAACTAACAAATAAGAACCGTGTTATATTCAATCCACTTAAATTTGTAAAAAGATTAAAGTTAACTTGGGATAAGATGAGGGAATTATGTGGAACCCAGGAGTTTTTACTGTGTGTATATTCTTCATATTGTAACTCACCAAAGTCTACGGTTGTGTCAGGACGAGACATGGTTAAGCTCAACACATTGATCGGCCAAACTTCCAGTTCATCATAGACCTTTTCGAATAGAGCAGAGCATCATAAGTGTGTATAACAGAAAAAAACAACAACTTGTATACCACAAACTAAACAACCTGCCTTACGACACAAAAGACTTTGAGGACAACACATACACTTAATACACAAATACACTTCACCTATATGCTATATAACTGCAGGTTAACTATAATAACTTTTAACTGTTAAAAGCTGTTATTGGTGACTAGTTAATTAAAGTTATTAGTAATTAATAGTTACGGTAACTAATTCCGAATTTGATTACAATGCAATAATGTGCCCCTTTTGTAAAGCTGCTTTGAAACAATAATTACTGTGGAAAGCGCTATATAAATAAACTGGAATTGAATTGAATGACGTGTGTTTTAATATTCTGACCAGGGTCTTCAGCAGGTCTGTGGGAGCTGGAGTGATCCTCTCAGCATCATGGCCCAGATGTCTCCTCATGTGCAGGACGTGCAGAGCTGGATCCAGATGCTTTACCTACAAATACATCGATTTCATTCACATGAAGCACATCTCAAATATTAAAACAAATGCATACTGGTAAAACCTCAGCTGTTTGTGCTTGTTATTCTGCTACTGTACTGCTAGGAGAGATAGCTGAATTACCTTACACGCCAGCGAGAGGACATCGGACACCAGAGAGTCCTGTTTGATTGGGACGCTGATGATCTGACCGTCTGGGACGAACACAAACACGAGGCTCTCCAGGCTGCAGTCCCACAGATGACCTTCAGGGGGCGCTGCTGCGTGCAGTTTGGTGAAGGCGTCCAGTCTCTGCTGACAACAGGCAAGATGATTAATAAAAAACTGAATCATTTAGGTAATGAATAAATATAGTACAGTACAGTGTTTCCAAACCAAGTTAATGAGTATCTTCTTAAAAGGTGCTGTATGTAAGTCTTTGACTCTTCTAAAGCATAACAATACAATATGTTTGCAGATATTCAAGAAACATGCCAAGTGAACATTCTTGTTTGCCTGAAAAACAATGCTGAAGTCAGATATTCTGTTTGGAAAATGTCTGTTATGTGCCGGAACGCTGTCTTTGTTTTGGTTCTTTTAACCCGCCCAATGCCAGTTTAGCCAATTATATTTCAGCACCGCGGGTCGCCATGGTGGAAAATTACATATTTCATTCATTCAGTCAGGAAGGCTCTCAAAGTATGCGCTCGTAACCGAAATGCGACCTCCGGTGGAGAGTAGCAGACCCGACATGAGTCGCAGATTCAGAGTTCTACATGAGGTGGTTATTAATAGAGTGGCGGAACTATGTCAATTTGTATGCAAAAACCCGGAAGCGAGTTAGCATTTTAGCAGTTCTGGTTCCCTTGTCCAAAGTCAGTGGGCTTTTTAATCGTTTTTATGCATGTTTTTATAAATTGAATGAGAAATGAATTAAAATATCATAATAACAGGGTTGACAAATCATCTACTATTGGTGTGTCTTTAACATTTTAAGTTATTTATTTATTTGTTTATTATTTTTATATTATAATTTGGGCCTCACAGTGGCGCAGTGGGTAGCACGTTCGCCTCACAGCAAGAAGTCGCTGGTTCAAGCCTCGGCTGGGTCAGTTGTCGTTTCTGTGTGGAGTTTGCATGTTCTCCCTGTGTTGGCGTGGGTTTCCTCCGGGTGCTCCGGTTTCCCCCACAAGTCCAAAGACATGCAGTATAGGTGAATTGGGTAGACAAAATTGTCCGTAGTGTATGAGTGTGAATGGGTGTGTATGGATGTTTCCCAGAGATGGGTTGCAGCTGGAAGGGCATCCGCTGCGTAAAACATATGCTGGATAAGTTGGCGGTTCATTCCGCTGTGGCGACCCCAGAATAATAAAGGGACCAAGCCGAAATGAAAATGAATGAATGAATGAATATTATAATTTGGGCATTCTCTCACCTTGGAATTAAACCAGTAATATTAATATAAACATAAATAAAATAGGGCCTCACAGTGGCGCAGTGAGTAGCACGTTCGCCTCACAGCAAGAAGGTCGCTGGTTCGAGCCTCGGCTGGGTCAGTTGACGTTTCTGTGTGGAGTTTGCATGTTCTCCCTGTGTTGGCGTGGATTTCCTCCGGGTGCTCCGGTTTCCCCCACAAGTCCAAAGACATGCGTATAGGTGAATTGGGTAAGCTAAATTGTCCGTAGTGTATGTGTGTGAATGAGTGTGTATGGATGTTTCCCAGGGATGGGTTGCAGCTGGAAGGGCATCCGCTGCGTAAAACATATGCTGGATAAGTTGGCGGTTCATTCCGCTGTGGCGACCCCAGATTTATAAAGGGACTAAGCCGAAATGAAAATGAATGAATGAATAAATAAAATACAAAAATATACAACATTTTTATATATAATTTGTATTAGATAAAATATTTTATATATAAAAATACACAAATATATGCTCAAAATAAAGAAATATATATATATAATTTGTGATCAATCTTTATATTTATTATAACTAACAAAATATTTCACTATAAAATCAATCTTAACTAATCGCACATGTTTTTGTTAATGTATATTAAACATAATTAATGTTAGGGCATTGTCATTTTGTAAATATTTTTGTAAGGTTATTAAAAAGTGCAACATTGTGTTAATTCTACCACTGCCTTTTTAGTGACCAAAGCGTGCTAAATTTCTAAGCTGTGATGTTGGGCGAATGAAATGCACAAAAGTGTATGTTTAGCGCGCTCCTTCTTCTGTGAAAGGGAGAAACGGGGGGCTCACGAGTCTCTTTCACTGACTCAACTCACAGCTGTCACAACAACCTGCTGATCTGTTGACAATAAGCAGAGCAAACACATCAGCGCTGCAGAAATGGAGGAGGGTTCCTTCTGTGCGTTTCTATTGTCCTTCAGATGAAGCCTTAATACGGGCATCTGACGGGGCTAGAGCTGCTGAACAACCTAAGATGTCTAAACTGACTTTTTAAAACAGTGTGAACAACACTCAAGGTAGACTTTTTGGAAAAAAGTGCCATTGCATCTTTAAAACTAATATAATCTATGCTTAACCTGATCTAATATTGGCAAAATATATATTGTTGGAAAGCTGTTTTGCAGAGAATAACCAATATACACACGTATTATCATAAAAACAAATTATCATTATTATTATTATTATTATTATTATTATTATCATAATAAAAAAGTTTAAATGATTCTAATTCAAACAACCCAATGGTTTCTCTCATTGCACTTAAATGAGCTCACCTAAAAAACATTTGAATATCTTGAGCTGGTATGTTCGTGGTTTAATCAATATTGTTCAGAAATCCAAGGTCTCTTCTCACATTTAAATATATCAAACAAAATAGATTTTCCAGTGTTTGTCCAAAATATTGAGAATATGAACATTTATTACATGTCAAGTGGTTACCAAGCGTCCTTTAGGAATGATCAATTACCCTAGTGAATGATTCTTAAAACTAAAATAAATGTAGATAGCATTACATTTATTTTATTTTAATATTTAACTTTTTTTAAATAATATATTTCATTTATTCTTAATCAGAATATTACATTGATATTTGAATGATCACGTAAAGACTGGATAAAATTTAGTGTTGCTGTAATAGAAATAATACATGAAATGTCCCAGCCAGAGCCCAGATTTCAACCCAATTGAACATCACAATTGTGCTTATGGGACATTGGCTGTATTCATCCCATTTGGAATAAGTCTGTAACGTCAGTGTGTGTGTGTGTGTGTGTGTGTGTGTGTGTGTGTGTGTTATACACACATTATTTCATGTGTGTGATATAATGATACATTTTATTGTGGTTTTTATATAATTATTATTAAGTTGAAATGTTTAAAATGTATTTTTAGTTATTTTTAATAATTGTAAATTTGATGAAAAATGTCATTAAAATTCAATTGGCAACTAACTGAAAGGTACACACACACGCGCGCACACACACACACACACACACACACACACACAATTTAGCAAATATATTTTCTTTAAAGCAATAATAAATCTTAATAATCAATATAAAACACTTTATATTCTAGAACATGATTTAAAATCTACATTTTCAATAATCGCAAATTTAATGAAAGTTAAGCAGCACTTTAACTATTATCTGCTAGTTTTTAAAAATATATTTCTTAGATTGATCATATATACTTTTCAGAGTTCATAATAAATAAATTACAATTAAAAGTTGTGTTTTAGGTTCATATTAAATCACTATTTTAATAATCTCATCACTTTTTGATGTGCCGAGAGACAAAGCACATTAAGTACTTAATAATTACATTTCATTAGTTATGCAGAATCAAATAATATAGAAAATAAAACATGACATACCCTGAAGTATATTTTTATGGAGGACCAGGAGTGCCAGTTAGAAATCGATCAACTTAATTATCAGTTAATAATTGAAGCATACAAATTCATTCATTCATTCGTTTTCCTTCAGCTGGGTCAGTTGGCATTTCTGTGTGGAGTTTGCATGTTCTCCCCGTGTTGGCGTGGGTTTTCTCCGGGTGCTCCGGTTTCCCCCACAGTCCAAAGACATGCGCTATAGGTGAATCGAATAAACTAAATTGGCCGTATTGTACGTGTGTTAATGAGTGTGTATGGATGTTTCCCAGTACTGGGTTGCAGCTGGAAAGGCATCCGCTGTGTAAAACATATGCTGGATAAGTTGGTGGTTCATTCCGCTGTGGCGACCCCTGATGAATAAAGAGACTAAGCCGAAGGAAAATGAATGAATGACAGTGTATTTACTTCATGTTTTAAAATGCGGATTAATCAAACAGTAAAAAAGTAAGTAAATAATGTGCTACAACCTGAATCTTCTAATCCCTGGTGAACCGTATTACAAACTGTACCTCTACCTTGTATTTATTGTGTTTCGTTTTTTAAATTCTACACCATTTCTGTTTAGTTTTCTGGTCTTGATTGCAATGTTATTTGTAAGATGGCATGGACCCTGGGCACAACTGGAAGGTGGGGGGGTTGGGGCAGGATATAGGGGGTCAGAAAGTGAATTTACATCTGGAAATGACATCTGGAAGATTTTGTATGGCCTCTTTATTTAAAAAAAGAAAAAAAAATTATACCCAAAAAAAAAAAAAAACAGTAAAAAAGTATATTAATGAATCATTTTAAATGCATAATTTGATTCTTCGTTTAGTTCTAACTGGCACTACCGGTCCTTCATGTATTTAGACATAATAACACTGAAGTATATTTCAGTTTACCATATTGTCTATATTGCTTGTCGGTATCATAAAGTCCATAAAAATATGTTCTTATAATTTGATTTTAGTAATATTAAACTACCTACAAGTACGTAAAAAAAAAAGCATACCTCTCAGATTTGAAGTGTAATTAAACACGGAGTATAATTATGTGTGGTTTATTTATAAACTAATTTCGAGAGGATCACGTGCTTATGATTGAGCACGGCTGGTCCCGCATAAGCTCAATCAGATGAATACTGGCTCACTATAAATAACCAGAGTTTTCCCACTTCAGTCATCTTCATCTTGAAGAATCCCCCCTTCCACCCCTACTCCTCCCCTTCTCCTGATAGGGCGGCATGGCAGCCCAGTGGTTAGCTCTGTTGCCTCACAGAGAGGTTTGACCTCTCCCCGGGCTAGTTTCTGTGCAAAGTTTGCATGTTCTCCCCATGCTCGCGTGAGTTTTCCCCGGGTTTCCCGGTTTCCTCCCACCACCCAAAGACAAGACTACTCCAAAGTAGCATCTTAAGACAAACTCTTAGCCATCTATATCTCAGCTATTTCGAACACGTTCACAAGCAGGGGAGTTCTCGAGACCTACCTGAGCTTAAACTCCCCTCTGGCCTTCAAACAGGAGGGAGCCCCAGGCTCGAGGATATTCTGAGCTCGGGGCTCTCTCCCGGGACAGCATGCCAAACACGCTTTATTATCAATCATAAGCTAAGTGTGAACTCTTGAAACATATTTGGTTTTCACACAAAATGAATCTGATTTTCATTCATCACATTGAGATATGAATTGGTATAATCACCTCCGAGCTGCTTTGTGTGGAAGGATGACCAAACGATCCAGAAGAATATCCTTCAAATATCTGCATCAAAAGCACACACACACACACACACACATACACAGAGAAACACACAGCATAAGACAGAAGTCAGAAAAGCTGCATCTCTGTGCCTTAATTAAAAGCCATCGGTCTGAGGCGCCAGCTTTGATACTATTCTGATTGTAGATGGCGGCAGAAATAACCCTGAGGTTTGCTGGGGAAATAATGAGAGGTCTGGGAGATGCTAAAATTATAGATGTATAAAAGCTGACAGATGGATCAAGCCTTAATCATCAGGGCAGAGTGGGAGACACCGTTTCCCCTCCACGCGTCTTGCTAACACATAAACACTGCGTCTGTACAAGCGCGTACGTATTATATAGATGTAGTCTACACAAACAGAGGGTATGGCTCACAAAAAAAGAAGTTAATTCAAGTGTGATGTTAGTAAACTTCTTTTAACCTAAAATATAAGAAACTTCAAAACTACTCTTGAGTAATTCTCTGAAAGGTACTCAGAAATATACTTGAAATTGAACTCTTTCCCCACCATTGATCAGACGGTTAACCCTTAAAATGACCCTTTTAAAAATAATAATAATAATAATAATAAAAAGCTCATTTTCAGCCCCCAGCCTATTCAGTTCAATATATGCTCCCTTTTCTTTTCTTTTTTCTGCTATTATCATTATTTATTTTACTTAATACATCATTCTGGCAACCTCAACTTTCGGTACTGACCTGTTTATTTGCTTAATTTGTAAAATGAATGCACATCATATATTGTTTATGCACATCATATACTGATTGTTGCACAACATGTGGGTTATAGTGTGGTTTAAGTTCATTTTTTAATCATATTTCGCATATTTATTTATTGATTTTTATATTTGTACTGTTATTTTCTCTTACTTTTGTTTGTTTAACTGTGACAAAAATCTAATAAATAATAGATCATTTGTATAAAATGCTCCTAGGGTTAAACAATTGATGGTAACCATTTTTGAATCCGTTCAGCCGATTTCTTGTTCTTGGTCACTATTAGCTTAGCTTAGCATAATGAATTGACTCAAATTGGACAATTAGCAATTCGTTTGAAGAGTTTTGATCATTTTCCTATTTAAAGCTTGTGTCTTCTGTAGTTAAGTCGTGTACTAAGACCGACGGAAAATGGAAAGTTACTATTTTCTAGGCCAAATTTACTAGGAACTACACTCTCATCCTGGCATAATAGTCAAGAGACTCTGCTGCCGTATCATGCCTGTACCAGGCGGAGTGATATTATGCAGGTTTTTGATGTTTTGTTTTTTTTACAGACATTTAGAACA
>CAIGQW010004173.1:665258-698947 GCA_903798125.1 Danio choprae | reverse complement strand
GTGTGTGTGTGTGTGTGTGTGTGTGTGTGTGTGTGTGTGTGTGTCTTCATGAAAAAATAAATGTAAATAAGGACACTTATTTAAGCTTAGATTAGGGCTTAAGAGAATGGAGAGAGTTTAAGATTAAGGGTTAAGAGAAAACGCGTCTCTGCCATTGACTCATTTTTTACGCCATTCTTTTCATTTTTACGGCAAGTTTTTTAGGTTTAATATGGTAAGTGAAGCCCTAACGCAGTTCCTGAATCAGATACAGGACTTCTGTGCCTCCTGGGAGTGAAATATAAGACGATCAGAGAAAGTGAAAGTCAGATAATCCTGTGGTAAAATGAAGAGTTATACAATCTTCATTACCAAGACTCGCCACAGTAAAATGATCCTCCCCTGTCAAGAATCAAAAATGCTGGCTGAGAAAGAGTCAAGTATACTTCTACTGAAGAGAACACCGAATTATACAGAAAAGTTTTAGTAATGTAAATGTAGCCGATATTTATTCACTGATATATACTTTAAGTATTAGTATACTTTAGGGAAATGCCTATGAAAGTTCATTGCATTCTTGATGATTAGTGATATTAAAGTGGACTTTATTTGTATTACAAAAAGTGTTGTGTGCCATTATAATTACAAACTAGTTAGTTAAATAGTAATTGAATTACTTTTCCACTGATAAAGTAAGGGATTACTTTTCAATTTTAGGTCATTTAATTACAGTTACTACTTATAATGTGCCTACCTTACATGCTCTAAGTAAACTCAAGAGTTTGTTATACTTTGTTATACAAATATACTTTGAGAATAATTATATTTTTTAAATAACGAGCGTTACATTTATCAAGATGATGGTGCGTGAGGTTTAACTTTTCATATGCATTACATTTTTTAACAAAGCTAAAAGGCCCTATTTGACTACTGTAATTTAAAGAATTCAAATGTGTGTTGAGGTTTATATGTATTTTGTGTAGTCGAGTAGTTTAATTACTGAGTAATTAAGTTACTTTTCAGACAAAGTAATTAGAAAAGTCATTTAAATACAACTTTTAAAATGTAATTAGTAATCAGGTCATGTCATGTAACTTGTTGTCCTTTAATTACAAATGTTAAAACTAGCATATATTAAACTACTAATATACTCACTTGAAGTACAAATGAAAAACTTGTAGTTCACTACTGTTACACCTACTGTACACTACACTTAAAAATACATTTATATACTAAAAAGTGTGCCAATTTAGTTCCCAAGTGGTATTCAAGTGGTACAAGTAAGCTACTAGTACATAGATTTTAGTATTCATACTACATGAAGTACGCTTAAATATATACTTCAACGTTACTTAAGTATGCTTCATATATACTTCCTTTTTCATAAAGGATGGCTCTAGAGTTTATGGAATGAAAGCAAACCCACCAAAAATTCACTGACCCAAGCAAGAATGTGCCTCAATGTCTACAAAGGCAGCTAGTTGCTGCTTCATAAGCAAAAACCCTAGCTTAAATCAAATTTCACAGTTGACTGAACTGAAATGCTCTTTATGAGGAACAGCACAGTGAGCATCACGCTAAAAGTGCTGTTCATGTGACACACACAAAAAACTTGACCTAGTTCCAACAGAATAAGATATTAGCAAGATGCTAAGCTAAAAGGACAATACTAGCAACAACACTTGTGCTATAGGAACGTCCCATGGATATTAAAGTATCTTCACACCCACTTGACAAGCAATCGGTCTGTCCACACCAGACATTACTACTCTATAAGAGGCTACAGAATCAAGTCAACGAAAATTAAAATGGAAGATTTTGAAGGCAACATTTACCACCAAGCACACTGGACTTGAGCACATAATATCATTCACAAACATTCAACCTTTTAAGCATTATGAAAATTACATACTGAAAGACTGATACAGTTTGTATCGTGTAATAGGTCAAGACCATTACACACTCTTATTGAGCTGACCATTTTAATGTTTGCTAAGGGTGACGACAAAAAAGAAAATCCAGTGTACATATGTGGTCACATTAGCCAAAATCCAATGAAATTTCATTGGATAAAATAAAATATTTAGTTGTTAATAGTATAGTAATAGATCTAGTACAGTGCGCACATACAGCGGGTCAAATAAGTATTTATGCCAATGTTTTTTTTCCTCAGAAAACATTTCTAAAGGTGCTGTTTACTTGAAATTTTCACCAGATGTCAATAACAACAAGTAATACATACATTCAAAGAAAATAAAACTAATTATATTAGAAATGTGTTATGTGTAATTAAATTAAATGACACAGGGGAAAAGTATTGAACACATGAAGAAAGGGAGGTGTAAAATGGCATGGAAAGCCCAGTCAGCAGCTGAAATCTCTCAGTAGTTATTCAGCAGCCCTGACCCTCGTTAGTGTAAATGAATGTTAGCTGCTTCAGTTTCAACACCTACATTACCAGATGATGAAGATGAAACCAGGCTGGACATGAATGATTTTGTCATTTTGTACCCAAGACATTGATCCCAAACATAGCCAAGGAAACTCTCAATTGGCTTCAGAGAAAGAAAATAAATCTGCTAGAATGGCCCAGCCAATCACCTGAGCTGAATCCTGTAGAAAGTAAGAACTAAAGGTCAGAGTTGAGATGAGAGACGAGACCAACAGAACCGTCAAGGTTTTTTGACTGATGTTGAGACTCCATTCTACATACAATAGGCGTCTTGAAGATCTCATTACCAAAACAGCCTTTTATACAAAATATTAAATACATTTCAGTAGTTTCAGAACTTTCTCCCCACGTCATTCCATTGTTATTGCACATAACACTTTTTGTGTATGTGTTTTATTTGTATGTTTGGGTTTTTACCAAAAATCTGGCTCAATTCCAAGTCAACAGCACCTTTAGAAATATATTACCCAGGAAAAATCATAATGTGTTCAATATTTATTTTACCCGCTGTACAAGTCACATACAATCCTTTCTGTAGGCCAACACAGCAAAACACAAGCAAAATCTGTGGGCAACATTATTTCCACCCTCACATAAATCTCCCAATCCCACAGATTTCCTACAGATTTTGGAGAATATTATATATCAATTCAGTTTATATTAAAATATGAATTCACATTATATTGATTTCAGTAATATTACTGAATAACAGGCAAATGTTTATGTACAATACAATTTACAAAGTAATATTTTCTGTCTTTTACTAGATATATTATATGAGAGAGTGACTTTGCTTACCAAAAAGTGGTTCTAATTGGATTTGCATTGTAAACCTCAAACAAAAGTTATTATTTTAAATTAATAACAGTGTAACATATAATATAAGTTATCAATCACTAGATTCTCAAAATCATTCCACATAAATCCACAGATTTTTGTACAAAATTCTGCACAGAAATAGCAAAAACATGTCCGCAGATTCTGTCTGGCTCTAATCACAAGTAAATCTAGCCAAACTTTAATGGTTGTGATGGTAAAAATGCAGTATATCAAAACACAAAGTGCTTTCAAAAACCTGCAATAATGAAATGACTGTAAATATTTATGAAAAATAAATATAAAATAAAATAGTTATGAAAAAAAAAGTTATGAAAATCTAGTACACATCCACGGAACAGTAGCAACAGCACATCTGAGCTAATTATTTGGGAAGCTAACTTGACTGACTGAAGCATCTCGGCCCTCTGGAAACAATCACACACGACCCCCCATAACCCTGCTGAATCACACAGCATCACACACACACAGTACATCTGTGTGCTGGAAATCACATCGCAAGCGGTCTTTCCTCTCAGACTCCAGCCAGCTTGCAGCAATTAACCGCATGCAACTCGCGGTAATTCCCGTCTTTTGGAATAATGCACTATTAGGGGGCTGTTTGACTAGATTTGGCCCATTTAGGGATGGATGATTGTGAGGCTGGAACCAGCGAGCGCCTGGCTCCAATCTCACGTGAGGCTGTCTACATAATCAAACATGCATTTGGAGCTCACAAAAAGCCCTTTGGGGAAGGAATGCTGATCTGGCCTTAATTACGCCAACTGATACAGAAACAGTATTTTCCAAAACAGCCCCCCAAACGCTTTTGACAGGGGAAAGGAACAGGACCGCTGTGTGTTTTCCTGCCATTTGACCTCCTGAGAGAGCTTTGATGAGCGAGCCAGCGGTTGTTTGTTTTGTCCGGCAAGTGTGACAGTGTTTCCCACCCTGACACCTGCGGACGGCACTAACACGCTACTGTGAGACTCAATGAGTAAAACAGGACTGTGTTTTAAATGAGTTTTCAGTACTGCAGTCATGAACAGGCCACTGATACACACAACTCCTTCATGTTGTCCAAACACAAATCGATCAAGTTAACTTAATTGTTTTAACAAATTTATTTGGATTGAACATAAAACAACAAAGTTGTCCCAAAAACGTTTTAGCTCATTTCAAATAAGTAGTTTGAACAACCAGCGAAAATCTTTTGATTTTTTTTTATATATTTTTTTGTGTAGTCAGGGTTTGGCAAGTCTTAAAACAAAAGGTTTCCGAAGTTTCTGAGTAAGTAATTGTAATGATTTTTCAGCTGTAAGAATGCTGAAGCTATTGAGGTAACAATACAAAGCTGAATCAATGCTTTACAACTAAAAATGTATATAGGCTACAGAAATTTGACATATTTCAGAAGATTTTAAATCACTTTTATTATATTTCAATAAAATAGTATAATTATCATACATAAAGTTGTTCAGTTCAGTTCATTCTTGACCTCTTTCCTCAAATATATTAATAACTGAAATATTTTTTAGGTATACCATGAATATTATCATTCATGAAGTTTGTTATTTGTTATTAATTGTATTCAATGGAATTAATTACATGCTTTTGATAATGGTCCAAAATAATGGGGTGCAACGTCAGAAAAATATGATAAATGATCTAGTGATAATTTGGTGATTACTCTAAAATGACCTTCAATAATTTGGTGATTACTCTAAAATGACCTTCAATGTTGTCATTACAATCTAGCTAAAGACCTGTCAAGGGAAGTGCACTACACACAATTATTTTTTGATGTAGTCTACTGTTTAGATAGCAATCATTTAAGTGAAAAGGTGAAACCTTTTTACTACTGCTATCTTCTGTAGTTCCATGTTATACAATATTACACTACCCAAATGAAAGCAAACCTAACATTAATTCTCTCTCTCTCTCTCTCTCTCTCTCTCTCTCTCTCTCTCTCTCTCTCTCTCTCTCTCTCTCTATATATATATATATAGGTTGGGATGATTTCATAGGACAGTCATGGAATCATTTCATAAATTAAAGTGTTTTATGATTTCCTGGAGATTCAGGTACAGAAGTAATACTGTATAGTCTTGTTATGTTACAGATGTTACAATTTCTTATACACAAATGATTTAAAAACAAAAATTAAAATCACTCTATTAAGGTTAATCTTTGCGATGTCTCCACAATGTTCTGATCTGTGGTTCCTGCTCAACTATAATCCCACTCAAATTTCTTGAGAGATAAATAAACTAATACTGAACTGAAACTGGCCTCACGGTGGCGCAGTGGATAGCACGTTCGCCTCACAGCAAGAAGGTCGCTGGTTCGAGCCTCGGCTGGGTCAGTTGACGTTTCTGTGTGGAGTTTGCATGTTCACCCCGTGTTGGCGTGGGTTTCCTCCGGGTGCTCCGGTTCCCACAAGTCCAAAGACATGCGGTATAGGTGAATTGGGTAAGCTAAATTGTCCATAGTGTATGTGTGTGAATGAGTGTGTATGGATGTTTTCCAGAGATGGGTTGCAGCTGGAAGGGCATCCGCTGCGTAAAACATATGCTGGATAAGTTGCCGGTTCATTCCGCTGTGGCGACCCCAGATTAATAAAGGGACTAAGCCGAAATGAAAATGAATGAATGAATGAATGAACTGAAACTGAGATTGCAGATCCTGTGATGTGACTGTTGCGCATTTGTGTATTTGTGATATTAATGCTGAAATTATATATTGTGCAGGACAAATACACTGTAAAAAATGCACACAATTCATTCATATGGTCCCAACACAAATCGATTAAGTTAACTAAACAATTTTAAGAGGATCTTAACAATTACATTGTCCCAAACGAATCTCAAGAACGGCGTTGTTTCACCTCATCTTAATTAAGTAGTTTGAACAAGCAGCAAAATCATTTGTGGAAAGTCTGTTTTCAAAAAAGTAAGCACTTTGCCATAACTCAGGCTTACCTGGGACATAGACTGTCTCTTTTCACGGTTGCGTTTGGTCAGACTGTCCAAGCCCTTCTGCGAAGAAAAGAGCAATCCTCGCTTGTTCCGCATACCTCGAGGATGAGAGCGAGATCGTCTCTTCAGTGTGGCCTCATCACGGGTGCATATCTGCACGAACACAAGCACATTTAAAACATTTCTCCGAATCTCAATGCTCCATCATTTTATCCATCATCCTCAATGCTCCATCATCTTAATTCAATTTCTGTGCTGGGTCTCAAAGGTAGACTATTTTAATCTATGTGCGCCTCAAATCATGTGATGTATCCTCACCAGCGCATGAAAGGACGACACGGAGAAAATTCCCAGGCGACCTAGCACCATTTTAGAGGGCCGTCCGGCAGTGGCTAGCAGGCTTTTTGGATTGGGCAGCTCAGTGCCTTGCAGGCTAGCCAGGTAACATCGCATGCGGAAGAGCTCTAGGTTAAACTTCTCCAGGTTCTGTTCCCATTGCAGGATCTGCAGGTCAGAGGTGAAGGAAAAAGAGAATTTAGACTCAAATAAAATGGAGAGAGCAAGATCTGCAGCTGGAATGCACATCTATGGAATGAAATTTAAATAAAAAAATTGTAACTGGTTTTGTTATCCAGGGTCACATTTAAGCCTTTAGCAGATGCTTTTATCCAAAAGTACAATCCCTGCCAGTGCCGGGACTTAAACCTGCAACCTTTAGATCACTTCAAAGTCCAACTCTCTAACCATTGGGCCACGGCTGCCCCCACATGCACATATTTAAATATGACAAAATGTGTGGCTTGTTTGTTGACAATGTGATTAGCCTCACTCGCAGAAGACATTTATTTGAAAGGACTCTCAGTATCTGTGGACAAGAATATAACGGAGGCCTGAGCTCTTCTAACCAAGTTAACTCAAGTCAACTTAATTTAGAGTACTTTATAGAATAACTTCATTAGAGATAATCAAGCATAAATAGAAAGCCAGGTACAAAATAGCAATTATGATTTGGTTCAGTTCAATGCAAATATTAAAGGTGGCATCTTTATCAGACAGTCGACAGTTGGAAGCAACCCAAAGTCCATCAGTTTAATAATAACTTGTAAAAAGAAAAACAGGTATTCCTTGAGCCAGGTGACTTAAAGCCCAAGTGAAATCTAAATTAACTGTTCATTTAGCTAGCTCACATTGTTATTCTTCAAATTAATTATTAATCTGTGCAAGTTAATCCACTGAAGAAAAAGAAAATGTTTTGGTAATCCTCAATCAAAGTCTTACCATTTGCTTCTGTTGACATCAACCTGAGGGCTTCCGTAGCAACTGTATATCAAAATCCTTAACCACACCCCTCTTACTATTAGTTTGCTTTGAGAGAATGAAAGAAAGCCCAGCCCCCTACTCAATATTCGGTTTCAGTTGGAAGTGCATCAACACACTGAGATATAAAAGTCTCTGCAACTTCCAGTTCATGTGGACTAAATATAGTGAATAATTATCCAACTGCCTTGAACACTCAAACATAGATAACAAAAAAAGCCTAGCAAAAGTACAACACACAGGACACTGTAGCTAAAACCTAGCATCTAGAAGTGCTAGAAATGTCTACCAAATAACCTAGCAAAGTCTTAGAAAGCAACACTGACCTATAGCACACATAGACGTTAATTTTTGAGGGTTAAGCACCACTCACATTTTCATCTGAAAGCACTCAGATCTAGCTATGTAAATATATTGAATCCGTCACTCATGTCCTGCTATGATTCAGATTTGAATGCTTGTACTATATACCCAGATACTCTAGAGGCACTGTGGTGTGGTTTCCAGTCAAACACCAACATCAATGATTTAATTGCCCAATTTAGCAAACCACTCATCTCAGCTGCTTGGTTTTGGCCTTTAATCTTCAAAAACAAACCACACACACATATATATAAGCATCCACAAACACACACAGACATCCGTTTTGTTCCTCACCTGGCTCTCAATAGCCTTCCTGTTCTTTTGGTCGCTTATGACAGACAGCTGCAGCTCCGCCATCTTCTTCATTTTGCCGTCCATGTCGATTTTCTGCAGGAGAGATCGGCTTTGGTTCTTCAGCAAGCGCAGAGTGTCTTCTTTGCCCTGACGCTTTGCTAAATGCGATGCGCTGGCTGAGTGGATGGCCGTCACCCAGTTCTCCAGGTCTGTTTGGTTTTCAGCCTGCAGGTAAGAGAAAAGACGTAAAAGACGATATAAAGTAAAGGCCCGTGCATACAAGGGCGCTTTCCTCTCTCGCTTTTCATTGATGTTTAACGTCTCGTGACTAAACAAAGGGCGGCAATGTGATCGTGCAAACCAATGCGCAAATCCCCAGGCATAAAAGCATGATAAAAAAACCCCAAAACAAACGCATCTAACTAGCTTTTTAGGTTTGACATGCCGTGTCAAATACTGGTCCACCGATGAAATTGACACTTTTGTTCACATGCCTTTAGCTGCTAAAGTTACAATAAACACAACTTGCTTGTACTCAACCACACAACGGCCTAGGCGAGCACAATTTCAATTTAATTCCTAATGAAAAAGAACATGTATGACAAGACGAGATGAATCTGGATCTACTTTTTTCATTGATGTATAATTACAAAGAGCTGTATGATAAAAGCAACTGTGGCATGAGGGAGTTATTATTTAGAGTAATTCAAAAGACCTGCTCGAAAAGTTGGTACGCTTTCAGATGAACCCTGGATCGGTTTGTTTGTAATGAGAACATGGACCTTAAACTGAGCCAAATGCAAAAAGTTTTTCGTTTTTTTGGAATAAACCAGCTGCCGTAGGTCATGTGACATGCATTCTGGGATGAGAATTTTTTTTTACACTTTTGCTGTGTCCAAAATCGCATACCTCCATCATATTTAGTACGTTAAGAACAGTATGCGAGCCGAGTAGTATGTCCGAATTCATAGTATTCAAAAAACAGTATGTGACCAGTACCCAGGTAACCTACTACTTCCGGCAAGATTCTGAAATCCGCATCCGATGGACGCTACGCTATTCCATGATGCACCACGAGAGACTTTATGAATTGAAGTGCAGTTGTGAGGAGGTCCATACTGCCTGATGGCTTTTCCTCCTCTTTTTGTTTATTTCCGTGTGTTGCGCACTTGAGTTTCATTCATTCCTTTTCCTTCAGCTTAGTCACTTATTTATCAGGGGTCACCACAGCAGGATGAACCACCAACTATTCCAGCATATGTTTTACACAGCGAATGCCCTTTCAGCCGCAACCCAGTACTAGGAAACACCCATACACTCTCTCATTCACACACACGCACTCATAGACTACAGCCAATTTAGTTTATTCAATTCACCTTTACTGCATGTCTTTGGACTGTGGGGGAAACCGGAGCACCCGGAGGAATCCCACACAAACTTCACACAGAAATTCCAACTGGCCCAGCTGGGACTCGAACCAGCGAACTTCTTGCTGTGAGGCGACAGTGCTAACCATTGAGCCACCATTTCCCGTCCATTAATTCTGACCAATCAAAATGCAGTTCAGGAAATTTGTCTAGCCAATGACTGATGTGGATGTTGTCATGTGGTTTGTTTCAACTGGTCCGGTTCAAAGCGGTCTGGTGTGAAAAGGAACCATAATGGCTGAAAAATGCTACAACTTATTTTTAACCTTAATCCGGACCAAAGGAAACATACTACAGGAGTGAAAGCAGCCTTATTAATACCTTTAAAGTTCATTAAGCACCATCTAATGGCAGTGGTGATTTTTCACTTGGTTCACTCTGCTCGACGGCAGTGAAAATCGCTTGGGTTTGAATGACGTCTTGAAAAACACTGACTGAAAGTGTACGAGCCTTAATGTGGAAATGGTTCTATATTACAAAAGAAAGGCTACATACCTGGAAGAGGTAGACATCTCCATAGGCATTGCTTAGACAGAAGACATTCTCTTTCTTGGGATGCTCAGGAACGGCCTGCACAATACTGTCCTCAGCAAGCACTGCGTAACGTGGTGTGCATTCTTGCTCTGGGGAGGTCTTTCCATTGGATTCACCCAACAAAAGTGTACAGCCTGAAGAGGACAAAATAACAGTGAGACAGAGCTTCTAATACAGTAATACACTGCAAAACCCCTCATCTTACTGATCTTGTTTTCATAATAAAATACTATGCAAGATCAGGTTGTATAAGATTGTGATCATTTATCTTTTTTCTTCATTAGTAACGTTTAAAGTTAGATATTTTAACTACAAATGAAGCTTAATCACAGTCAGAGACATAATTTAAGTTCAGCTTTCTATATTTAAGACTTCATTTGAGCTGTAATAACTTGTTTTAAGTTTGTCCTCTTAAAAAATGCTCAATTTAAGAAATCTTTCCAAGTATAATATTCTTACTGCACTGGTAGATGCTTTTACTTGTTTCTAGTCTGTATCTTCTTAATTTATTTGATTTATTTTTTGCAGTGTAGGCACATCATTCATAACAGCTACATTTTGAACCCATTTTATTACATTCACTGCTCACTAATTCTATGTTCTTACCTTTGAGCGTCACCCAATATTGCCTCCACTTGCGTCTTGTTACCAGTTCCAGTTTGCGGTCCTTGTGGAGTGTAATAAGGGGCTTAAAAGCCAACCAACCAGCCCTCCGCACAACACCTTGCTCCTTCTCAAACAGGAAGTCCATTTGCTCCATGGAGCCCATTGAGCCACTGCTGCTCTCCCCTTCAGCCTCCCAGATCTGGAGTCCATCAATGGTCCCGGAGCTACTGGCAGTCTCCAGGCCCTGCATAAAATTCTCATAGATGTTCTGCCTGAGAGTTGCACCTTGGTTCTGCTGCCCAAAATGGCTAGTTGAGGTGCTGTCCAGCTGTGTTTGGGAAGACATGGGATTCCAAAACAGTTTGGATTCTTCCAGCGTGCCCTCAGCTCCACAATTAACAACCTCTATGCTTGGTTCCTGAGGATCCTGAGGTACAAGAAGTGCAAATGTACTTAACATGTACTTGTGTTACAAGGCTGACACAATGCTGTCAACACTTTCACACCTTTCCACTGTCTATCCTCTTTCTGACAACTCTGCAAATAAAAGGTCAGCCTAACAAATAGTGTTTCATAGAGGTATGCCATCTATTTTTTACACCATTGATGAGCACCAACTTAAATTAGTATTTCATAAAATAAAAATTAAACATAGCACAAGATGAAAGTTTAATATGATGAATATGAACTTATACAATATAGCTTTGGAATCAAACAGGAAGGTATGCTATGCTGAGTTTTGCTGACAGACTTACAATAATTCCCAATACACCAGAACAAAATAATACAAATTCTCACCTGCAGCCTTCGCTTTTTCCTGCTCAGACTTCCCGTCCAATCACTGAGGCGGCGGATGCGACTCTTCAGCGAGTCCTTCCTTGTGTTCCCATCAGGAACTGCTTTTCTGCATGGCAGGGTTTGCGAGGTGTAATGCCGGGTTTCCTGACTCTCATCTTGGGAGTTCACATCCAGGGAAGAGGTCAGAGAGGCTTCAAGCTGATCCGTCATTAGGATACCCGAAGTAGGGAATGGCAGAGTCATGTTTGGGTTTGTGTATTGGTCAGATAATCTATTTTTTTCCAAATGAAGGAGCACAGAGTCTCCAATACCACTGTCCTCCTCAACACGGTTGCCATTACTATTGCTATCACAGTTTGCATACTGACCGCCATGAACTGTTTGGCAGGTAAGGCTACTCGTATGATTCTCAGACTGTTCTGTGTTGTAACCATTAAAATATCCAAAGTCCACGGTACGTGTAGATGAGAGTGTTGTATATCCACTGCTGTTATCTGAAGGTTGGCTGTTGGTGAAGACATTGTCACACAAATCTGTCCCATTCCCCCAAGGCGAGTCATACCACGAGCCCTCTGAGCTAAGAGAGCTCCCATTACTGGCCCTTTGGCCATCAACAGGTCCACTTCGACAAGTTCCCAAAGACAGCTCAGCGTCCGGTTCCCTCCGTGCATTGGTGAACTCTACTCTCAGACTTCCATCATCACAAAACAGAACTTTGGGACTGCTCTTGCTGTCTTTACACTCAGAACTGGGGTTCCTCATAGGAGCCTGGAGGCCTCCGCTCTGTTGTCTGTTGCCTACGAAAAATCCATTTCCCTGAAATAAAATGTTGTCGTAGTCCTGGTGGCTCTCTGCACATATTTTGTCACTAGATCCTTCCTTAATGCAGTCGTATCGACGTGAGATGTACGGTTGGTGGTTTTTGTGTGATGAAAAGCCATTTTTGGCCTTGTACCCAGAGGTGCTGTCAGAGTTCCTCCACCAAGATTGCGGCGAGACCACCTCCTCTTTAGGGTTGTGCAGCTTCAGGGAGCTAGACTTTCCCTTACCAGGGAGAGTGAAACTGCTGTACTGACTATCTGAATTGCCCATTATGATCTGTGAGAAAAATAACAAAGAAACATCAAGGCCATAGTTAAGAATACGGTCTATAAATTTTGTATCAAATCATCCATTTTACAATTCTGACTAGGCTTATGATGGTATTAAAATTTCCTTTGACAATTAATTGATTAAGCTTTTAACACAATATACACTATTATCACAATATTGACTTAAGCTGCGAAAAAGATTACTTTAAATGCATATATACAATAAAGTACTTTTTGGTATTAAACTTGTTAAAGTAAACAAATGTCTGAACCTAATTCAATTGGAAACGCATTATAAAGTACAATTACTTTACAATAAAGTCTCATTAGTAAATCTTGGTTAATCCATTCAAATCAACAGTGAGCAAAAGCCAGATTTATTAGTCACTATGCTAACATAGTTAAAAATACAATTGAATTATATTAGCAATTAATTCTATTTAATAAAGTGCATCATTAGGCAATAAACTTAATTAACATCAGCTAAGAGTAATAAATCTTTCATAGTTTTCATTGTGAGTTTAGTTCAATTAACCAATATTAAATATTTTAGCTTTATTACTATACTATATAAATAGTTACAGGATGTTCAATGAATATTCCAGCATGCAGTAGGCCAGATTAACATGTAAAAAATGTAATCTTTGAACTATTATGCTAATCAATTAAGTCTCCAAGCATTGGATGCTGTTATGAACACAACTGCAAACACAATCTGAATATTCTTAAGTAGCACTCTAAAAGTATAAATAATAAATACTTATTAACTGTATTTTGAAGTGACCACGATATCAATATCATGCACGTTCATTATCAAGATATATTGAATAACAGCATATGAATCTGTCTTTGTATCACTCTAACTATGCACCCAATCACTCCAACCCACACATACATGCACACAAACTCACACAGTAATGTGTATTAATAAAGTTTAATTTACCTTTAAAATGCCATTTGTCAAAACACAAAAAGATATTCCTTCATATTTCTTTTAGAAGTATTTCTTTGCATCCTCTTCTCCCAACGTTCTCCACATCGGACTTCTCTGTGCTTCTGCCCGGTGCAGCATCAGACTCTCACTGAGTTCCTCCTCCTTTCACTGTCTCTCTGGCACAGCTGTTCCCCGGTCTCTCTCTCTCTCTCTCTCTCCATCGCTCATCTGTGGAGGAAACAGAGGAAGGGAGGAGCATGTGTCAGTAACACACAGTCGGCTCTTGTGTGTGCATGTCTGCAGTGGGAAGCCCCATACACTCCATCCCCCAACTCCAAATCTAAACAGACCTCACACTTCTGTCCTGCCGCCACATTCCATGACGTAGCGCTGCAAGCTTTTACAAGGGCAGACTTCATACAATTTCACGGTTTATTTTCAGACTAGGAAATTCCTCACAATTTTCTTTAGCATTTGTCTGTGTACCATATAGTAGTGTTGTCAAAAGTATCGAGTTCGGTACCAATCGGTACTGACATTTTAAAAACATCCATTTCCAGCAAACATTTGAGTGCATTCTAAAACACCATTGATTGGCCATTGTTTAAGTTGGCCATTGATTGGTGTTTAAAAATGTGTTTAACAGCGCTCAAATATTAGCAGGAAATGGCAGTTAAAAAAATTACAGTACCAAATGGTACCGAACTCGATGCTTTTGACAACACTACCATTTTGTAACTCAATCCCCCCAAGGGACGTGTTAAGCCCTGCTGACACATTGCGATTTCAGCCACGATCATCTGAGACAAATTTTAGAAATCTTCTTTAAAAAAGACTCCTGTAATCCTGGGCTAAAATCTGAGGTCTTTGATTGTTGATTTGACATGTTGACATGTTCACCGACAGTCACTTAATGGCTTAATGAATTTTCCCTCCGATGAAGTTCTGGTAGAGTCAGAAGATTCAGACACTTTCCTGAAATGTGACTTCAGCTACGATGAGCATCAAACCAAGAACCAGTAAGAGCACAAAATCTAATGACACAATCAGTGCGACAATATCAAACCACCCTAGCCAAATGTAAAAACAATACTTTATCAAAACATTCTTGCATTTCCGTGTTTGGAGAGTCTCTATTGTCATTTAGTCTGACAAAATGACAGCTGAGAACATGGGAGCCATGTTGATTTAGTCCGACATGCTGCAATTGTTTAGGATAATTAAAAACTGTGTGAGTAAGGCTTTAGGACTGGATCTCTTAAACTTGTTTGTGGTAGCATTGCTCTGTCTTGAAGCCAAAATGGGATCTGCGAAAGATCTGTAATGAGCATTTTAGTAATTCCAGGATGAAGTGCTCCTGGCTGCTCGGGAATTCTCATATCCTGTAAACGTTATTGAGGAGTTAGGAGTGAGAAGGGACTTTGGGGTTTAGAGTCAGCCATCCTGTCAGAGTGGCTCAAGAGGATATTGGGAGTGCTGGGGGAGGACTAAAATACACACCACCCCAACCATGACCTCTAACCCTGGAGTGAGCACTGAATGCCGCCAAAACCATTTTTTTGTTCACACGACCAAGCTTCAATGAAGCAAGCAACAGTGCGCTGGAGATTCAGCAGGGAGGCTGGCGGCTGCTTCATTATGATAAGTACCAGCAGGCGGTGTAATGTTATGCTTCAAACACTGTGCCTTTGTAAGGGACAGAATGCAGAAGCAGCCAATGAACTTTGTCGATGCCAGACGCCGGGCTGCGGAGGGTTGAACCAAGGCATTGTGGGATGCGTGTCCCGTCCCATTCAGAAAAGACGATCTGAATGGCAGTCGCACACATTGTGAGCTTCATTGTGCGTCTCACTAGCCATCTGCTGCCCCAAGAAGTGAGATCAGTCACCCTCGACCCGCGCAATTCACTCATCCCAAAAGAAGTGCAAGACTGAGCACTGACAAGATGCCAAACTTCACAAGAATTCAACAAGCTGAGAGAGAGGCTATGTGTTAAGTCAAAGGCGCTCGTTGAAGGATGCGTGTGTGTGCGTGCGTGTGTTTTGTTATGTATAGGTATTTTCCATCTGCTCTTGACACTGAGGAACAAATAACTTTTGTGAAGCCAGGTCTACGTCTGCCACTTCTCTTACTTGGTCGTACTGTTTCTCAGAAGTCTGGGAAATACTTGATTATTTTAATAATGTTCTATGGACATTGATGACACTTCAAATCATGACTACTTGATGCCTAAGGTGATCCATATGCCGATTTTCAGCTGGTGTAGAATAAAAGTTCTTTACCCAATAATGAAAATGTTGTTATCAATTGCTCACCCTCGTGTTGTTCCAATCCCCTGAGAACTTCGTTCATCTTCGGAACAAAATTAGGATATTTTAGATAAATCCTGGAGCTCTCTCCTCCTCCATAGACAGCAACGTTCCAGAGATGTTTAAAGTCCAGGAAAGGAACTAAAAACATTGTTAAAACAGTCCATGTGACTTCAGTGGTTCAAATGTATTCATATGAATCTCCAAGAAAACTTGTGTGCACCAGAAAACTGTAAAAATGTCTTTGTTCGACAATGTTTTCTTCTTCAACAGGTCATCAGAGTGTGCGTTTACTACTGACAGTATGATGTATTGCCATTAGAGTCAGAAGCACAACACACAAGCATCGTATTGACTGTAGTAAATGCACACCCTGATCTAACGTGCAAGAAAATGGTGAACAAAATCTTTTGTACAGTTTCCAGGAGCACAAAAGTGTTCCTAGAGCTTCGTATGATTAGAATTGAGCCACTGAAGTCACATGTTGTACTTGTATGTTTTGAATGTTTTGGTTCCTGTTCTGGACTCTGAACATCTCAAGACTGTTGTTGTCTATGGAGGATTTAGGTTTCTCCAGGTTTCGTCTAAAATATCTCAATTTGTGTTTCCAATATGAGCGAATAGGTGGTATTCAGTGAACTAACCCTTTAAAACTACACCGAATGGGGCACTAGCCATATCTAGAATATCATATAGATGTGTGTAGCCTCTTTGACTTGGACAGCAAGTAACACCCATAGCACTCTGGAATTATGATAGCAAGTTTTCAGAAACCATTAAAGATCAGTTACAAGTTGAAGCGGGGCAGATTTATTGTTTCATTTTAAAGGCTACCAGGTGCATATGGTACCATAACAGCGCAAAACACAGAGTAAACGCTGCTCCAAATCAGTGAACAACCGCAAATCTGCAGCTTGATATAAAACACATGCACATCTGCATACACATCACACCCAGCAAACAGTGACTACGTCTGCCTGACTCTAAGAATGAGGGCATTATAAAAGCATGTATTTTTATAAAGGACAACCCTAAGTGGTTTTGGGAGGGGTGGTGAAGGCAGCTGGACCAGACCATCATGACTGGGCCTCTTGTTTGACCCAGCATGCCATGACTACCAGCACACCACCTTTTAAGACAAACTACCACACCAAAGACAACACCGTGCACCAAGGAGAAGGGAGGCAATGCATAAAGCAAGCAATTTATAAAGTGTTTTTAATTGTTCTGGCAGGCTACTGTTATTTGAGAGAGAAATCCATCACCCACCCCCATCAGAGAAGTGGTCGAAAGTGGACAAAGGAGCAGCATTTAAATGCCAGGTGTGAATGCTAATGTGTCTCTTTTGTCCACTTTTGATTGGATCACCGAAAATGCATCTTAATACCAGGTGCAAACCGGGCTTTGTTCCAGGAATGGTTCCAGGTGTTGATTTCATGATAAAAGTAATGGGCTGGATCAAAGAAACTGACAGGAAGTGTGGATTTGCCCCTGTGTGTGGCCGCACACACACCCAAACTGTTTGATTCCAAGATGATTTGCTGGAACATAGGGGCTATTCACGGCACACTGAAGAGCAGTCATTGTGGGGGTTTAAATAATATTAATAAATGTGTACGTCAAATCATAGAAACGACATATTTTTAAAAAGTTAACGTGCAGTACTTTTGGATCAGATTAAAAGTTTTACTTTCAAGTATATTTAATAATCTTTTATTGTGTTATAGTTGATAGAAACACTATTTGATGTGTTGACTGATATAATAAAGCAAAAGTATGCCTATGTGATTCTAATGTTATTCAAAATTATTAGGGTATCTGCAGGTTTAATCAACTCAAATGTAAGACTTTTTAAGACCATTAAGAATGACATTTTAGACTTACAGACGTATTATCATGAGGAATCGTGTAATTGTTTTTAGTTTGATTCAATTTGGGGAACTTGCTGTAAAAACTGTCTAAAAGCTGTTGTGAATTGTATCTCTTTGCAATAAAAACTTATATTACACTCAAAATATAAAGAATAAGGTTTTAATGAGATGTACTGTTGGTCGTTGGATGGATATCAGCCCAAATTGAGTAGCTTTACTTGGACAAAGCAAAATGAAGACCTGTTTAAAACAATTTAAGACCTGCAACACAATATGTCAGTGAATTTAAGACTTAAGGCCTAAAATTAGGTTTCAAAATTTAAGACATTAAGACTTTTTGAGACCCAGCGGACACCCTGATTATGTAAAAGGTGAATTTACTCTACTTTAAATGCACTAAATTGCAAAACGAAGTGTGTAAAAAAAAAAAAAGTGTGTAATTAAGAATACATTTAAATACATGGCATAACAGTTTCACCAAGAGTAACATTAAAGTGTATTTTGATTCACAATGAATCAGTCAGTTATTTGGCAATAAGCTTCAATATTATTTTAATACCATTTCAAAGACACAGAGTTAATAGTGAAGATGCTTTTAAGTCCTATTTAAATGTGGCATAAACACACACAACAAAAGATGATTAACTTAGTATAAACGCAAACTATAACAATATCACTTTAATTGTAAATAGGTCAAAGTCTAATTAAAAGTAGCTGTAAATATCTGAAAGCATCACATTTGTGCTGCATTTACATTTTAAAAATATACCATTTATATTATTTTAGCAATGAGTATGATAAGATATGCTGCTAAATGGCAGTTCTTGGTCACAAGGGAAATCATAACATAACACAACATTGGGCAATGCAGGAAACAGCTTTTCCATTTGCTTTGGCTGCTGTTACGTCAATAATGTCAACAAAGAAGACTGACGAAGAGATGTGATGGGCCAAGGTCTCAGATTTATAGCGTTTACATAATACAGCACCTCCATTAGCACTAACACAATAGACTGTAATGATGCACCAAAATGCTGCCAATTTGCAGACAATCGTTTTTCGATGGCTCTAGACAGCCGCTCATTCAAAAACAATTTGTGAATATTCTTTGCAAATCAAGGATAGATGTTTCAGTCATTGATTTTGCAGATTTTTTTATAGCTCAGATGATAAACGGAGGCGTCACGGTGGCGCAGTGGGTAGCACGATCGCCTTACAGCAAGAAGGTCGCTGGTTCGAGCGACCAGTTGGCATTTCTGTGTAAAGTTTGCATGTTCTCCCCATGTTCACGTGGGTTTCCTCCGGGTGCTCCGGTTTCCCCCACAGTCCAAAGATATTCACTATGGGTGAATTGAATAAGCTAAATTGGCCGTAGTGTATGAGTGTGAATGCAAGAGTGTATGGGTGTTTCCCAGTGTTGGGTTGCAGCTGGAAGGGCATCCGCTGCGTAAAACATATGATGGACAAGTTGGCGGTTTGTTCCGCTGTGGTGACCCCTGATGAATAAACTAAGCCGAAAAAGAAAATGAATGAATGAATGATAAAGGGATAGTTCACCCAAGAAATTGCAATTTCCTCAGTCTCCACCAGTTACACACTCAGAATTGGTTTCTTTTTTTCCCTGCTTAACAAATAAAATATTTTGAAAAACATAATCCGGTTTTGTTTTGGGGCCTCACGGTGGGGCAGTGGGTAGCACGATCGCCTCACAGCAAGAAGGTCGCTGGTTCGAGCCTCGGATGGGTCAGTTGGCAATTCTGTGTGGAGTTTGCATGTTCTCCCCGTGTTGGCGTGGGTTTTCTCCGGGTGCTCCGGTTTCCCCCACAGTCATGCGGTATAGGTGAGTTGGGTAAGCTAAATTGTCCGTAGTGTATGTGTGTGAATGAGTATGTGTGGATGTTTCCCAGTGATGATTGCAGCTGGAAGAGCATCCGCTGCTTAAAACATATGCTGGATAAGTTGGCGGTTCATTCCGCTGTGGCGACCCCAGATTAATAAAGGGACTAAGCCGAAAAGAAAATGAATGAATGAATGTTTGGTTTTGTTTTTTCTCTATAGAGACCTATTTTCAGAGGGCGCTTCAGAAAGAAAATGATCAAAAAAAAAAGGTTTAACTTCAGGAGATTTTTCCTACTGGATTTATAAAAACACATTCACACCCATGAACCTTTTACTGATAATAATAACTAATAGCTACTCATAGCAGGTGGAATTAAAGGGAGAGACATACAGTACTATATCTAGAGAGCATCTGACTGGAACAACAACAACAACAAAAAAAAGTCACATATATATATATTTGGTCTTACTTCCTAAAAGAGAAAGGAAGAGACTGCATAGAAGTTTGAAAAGGTGAAAAGAAGTTAAACAAAATAAATACAATTCTCTTTCAAACAATTATTTAAAAAAAAGGCGACAATCGAATCGAAAGAAAATGTAATATGTGGTAGAAGGTGTGTTGCATGCCGTTTCCTGACAGGAAAGCAGTTTTGTGCGTCACAGAACAATCCATAGCGGAAGGAAAGCGATGCAGGCCACTGTGAAGCAGCTCACAGGAAAACCAATTCTGAATGAGTGGAGATATTCCAGACAGAGGGCAACGTCTGTGTGCACTGGACCATTTCTCATGGGAAAAAAGTCCAGGGATGCTTGGATAAGGCAAGTCTGGAGGGAACAGCACCAGGACACAGGAAGCCTGGCTAAACCCGTTTCTTCCCAAGACTCTTACAGCCCGCCTGTGGGCAGAAAAGCGAGCACTTCATAGGGTCCGTGCTGGAATGGGTGTGTTCTTTCATCCGTTTCCGCTGTTCTTCTGTCTCATAATGAACATACATCACTCAAAAGCCAACCAAACTAATGGTCCAGGATGAGTTTGTCTTGGTTTTGCTTTGTCCATTCCAAATTACATTAATTAAATTGAATTAATCTGAAGTCAGCTCCTATTTACGAAAATCTCCAAAACATGAATAAATCAATAACACATTTCAAATTAGAAGTACACATTAGCATACTATTCATTCATTCATTCATTTTCATTTCGGCTTAGTCCCTTTATTAATCTGGGGTCGCCACAGCGGAATGAACCGCCAACTTATCCAGCATATGTTTTACACAGCAGATGCCCTTCCAGCTGCAACCCATCTCTGGGAAACATCCATACACACTCATTCACACTCATACATTACGGACAATTTAGTCTACCCAATTGACCTGCACCACATGTCTTTGGACTTGTGGGGGAAACCGGAGCACCCGGAGGAAACCCACGCCAACACAGGGAGAACATGCAAACTCCACACAGAAACGCCAACTGACCCAGCCGAGGCTCGAACCAGCGACCTTCTTGCTGTGAGCCGAACGTGCTACCCACTGCGCCACTGTGAGGCCCTAGCATACTATAGAAAAAGTAATTATTACAGAAATAGTATGCTAGTAAGGAATGGACTGTTTTCAGACACTTAAATGCATGTTAATTGAAATTGCATCAAATGAAAACACACACATATAGCGAATGTAATTATATGCGTTTTTTTTCATATATACATTTAAGTAGTGCTTATGTACATTATTGTTATTCAAATATGGTTGAGGTGCACCGCCAAATGTATTGACAAGCATGTTTTTTAAATATTTGTAGTAATAATACTTTAAAGGCCACCTATTATGTAAAAATCACTTTTATAACAGGTTTAAACACCATTTTTTAGGCAACAGCGTGTGAATTTAACCAGTCTCTAATGGTAAAAATGTATTCATTTTATTTTTTATAATGATACTTGATTGAAACTGCAGAAACACTGTGATTGACATTCTTAATATTTGAATTAGATTAAGGAAGCACACTTTATTTTAACAAGAGATCTGTGACTTATGTCTACGCAGAAATCTACGCGGTTTCTGGAGTATTCCAATGTTTTTTACACATTACAGGTAAACACTACGAGGCTTTATTTATTGGTGCTGTATGTTTCACTAGCATTTGGCCAGTGCTGTGTTTTAGCACCTGACTCCCACCAGCAAACCACACAAACACACAGTTGCTGGCCACTAATGAGCAGGATGCTGCGGTTACAGTTGAGCCCGAGTAAACACAGCAATCCTACACCTTAAACACACACACACACACACACACACACCGAAACACACACACACACACACACACACTCCTGAGCGCTGCACAAAATCAATCCAGCTCCGGATGCAATGGCTGTTTGTATATTTTAATGACAAATTACGAATTATGATTTTTCATAGAATATAATTTATTAGTTCGTCGTTTGTTGCCTACAGGGATATTTACAGGTTCTATTCAAATGTCATTCAAGTGATCAGCCATAACATAATGGTATTAATATCAAAGACTATAGAATACACAAGACATGTCACTCGTATAGTTTTTAACGGGGAGAAGGGTAACGGTCAATATGGCGAATAAAGCCCTGCCTACTAGTACAGGAGCCAATCATCTACCGATATAAACGGACGTTTCTCCGGGGGAGAAGCTCGATCCAGACGTGTGCTTTTACAACAGTTTTTTTGTGGTGAACAAACACACTGTGTGCAACCTGAAAAATTAAGATTTTGTTTGATTCGAAGGTTTAGAAATGAAACTTATGAGACATTCATTCATTTTCTTTTCGGCTTAGTCCCTTTATTAATCCAAAACATCCATGATCACTCATACACTACGGACAATTTAGCTTACCCAATTCACCTATACCGCATGTCTTTGGACTTGTGGGGGAAACCGGAGCACCGGGAGGAAACCCACGCAAACACGGGGAGAACATGCAAACTCCACACAGAAATGGAATTTGAACCAGTGACCTTCTTGCTGTGAGGCGATTGTGTTACCCACTTCGCCACCGTGCTGCCCACTTATGAGACAGTTGACGTTTAATTTTATTGGTGATTCCAATATGTAATGTAATTGTAAAGCTTGGCAAACAGTTTTGGAGAATTTGATGTTTCCCCATTCAGACAGAATGCCCGGCCAAAGATAACAACAGAGTAAATGACTTGTCTTAAAGGGACTTTGGTGATATAGATCTCAAATATGTCTCCTTGTGATCAATTTTTAAAGAGTTCTCTGCTTTTGAGAGTACGTGCATCATTTAACAACTTTTCATTTTTTAATTTAAAAACAAAAACAAATAAGAAAACTGACTAATTTCCAAATACACTGTAATTAAACAAAATATTTTCTCCCATAACCATTTTGAGCTAAGTGTTTTATTTTAGTTTTGTATTACCTGAACTTTGACATTATGTTTTTGGGGTAGTTCACCCAAAAATAACAATCCTGAAAAGTCTCCCTTCACTTGTTTAAAACATATTTGTGTTTATTACTTATTTCGCAGACAAAAGAAAGACACTCGGGCCTCACGGTGGCGCAGTGGATAGCACGTTCGCCTCACAGCAAGAAGGTCGCTGGTTCGAGCCTCGGCTGGGTCAGTTGGCATTTCTGTGTGGAGTTTGCATGTTCTCCCCGTGTTGGCGTGGGTTTCCTCCGGGTGCTCCGGTTTCCCCCACAAGTCCAAAGACATGTGGTATAGGTGAATTGGGTAAGCAAAATTGGCCGTAGTGTATGTGTGTGAATGGGTGTGTGTGGATGTTTCATAGTGATGGGTTGCGGCTGGAAGGGCATCCGCTGCGTAAAAAAACATGCTGGATAAGTTGGCGGTTCATTCCGCTGTGGCGCCCCCAGATTAATAAAGGGACTAAGCCGAAATGAAAATGAATGAATGAATGAAGAAAGACACTTAAAACTTTTAAACCACGTGAGGGAGAATAAATGATGAGGTGGTGAACTATCCTTTTAATGTGCCTAAAAGAGATGTTCTGTGTTAAGTGAACTGCTTTTTTTTCATAACTTAAATTATATGGAAATTCTAGCTTTATTCTAGCATGTTTCATCATACAGTTAATGCTTGTTGACTCAATGCGTGTTCTTTTGTTTTGTCAAAGTGAGTGACGTACTAAAAAGGTCAGCTTACACGCTGTTAACACAACAATTATGATAGTATTGTAAATGATAAATATTGCACACCCTATTTTATATCTGAAGTATGTGTCAAACAACCTTTATTCAAACAAAAAAAAATCATCATAATCATCATAATTGTGAATCCTACCCCTGGAAATACAAAATTAATAGTTACAGAGTATATAAATGCTGGTCATATAGGGGAAAAAAACTTCTGAGTAGCACAAGCATTGCTCAACACCAAATACGGATGTCTCCAAGTTAAAGAACTGACCTGCCCATTCTCTTAAATGATAAATGGTCAGCCTGACAAGTGTTTCTCCCTCATACCGACAAAGAAAAGGAGTCATTTCCTTTAGCCATTCACTGCTATTGAGCTGTTTCCTGCCACTGGGCCACTGACCAATCAGAAAGTGCTTTCTCTTTTAAAAATGTCATAGAAATCAGTCTGCCCATCATTTATGTCACTTCAGGTCAGGCGGTCTGTGCCAGATACGTATGGGAACAAGGTTTGTACACTAAACAACTCCTTAAAAACAGACATCTGCACCTTAAGAACTCCGAGTTTGAATCTAACTAAGGAAATCCACTGTAAAAACTTGAATATACTGCATTCGTGAAGTGTAATGAGAAGCAAATCTATTCAAAGTTAGCAAATTAAGTGCAATTCCAACAAGTCATTAGAGTGGCTGACTGTAGTATTGGTAACCTAGCAACCAACAGTAAACAAGGCAAACATTAGGGCTGTGCAATTCATTGAAATTCAATTTCGATTTTGGCCTCCAACGATTATGAAAAAAACATTATCCATAAAGAGTTAAGAATGAAACGGCTTGTGAAAATGAAAACATAAATGAAACTGCGCTTAAAGTGAGAGTAGGCTACACTATTCCTGCTGCCGACTGTTTTTATCATTATTAATCAAACAACAAAAGACAAGGACAAAATCACTCACTGCTTTTGACTGAAGGATTTTGTAGCTTTAATAAGAAACAAATCAAGTCTAATTCTTACACTGAAAACGCTTAAAGCAGAGTTTGTTTCATTAGTATGTTTTTATTGTATTGTATTTATTTCCTTTCCATAATTGTGAGTCATTTTTGTTAGTTTGTGCCATTCTCAAGAATTCATTCATTCATTCATTTTCCTTCGGCTTAGTCCCTTTATTTATCAGGGGTCTCCACAGCGAAATGAACCGGCAACTTATCCAGCATATGTTTTACACAGCGGATGCCCTTCCAGCCGCAACCCAGCACTGGGAATCACCCATACACTCTTGCATTCACACACATGCACTACAGGCAATTTAGCTTATTCAATTCACCTATACCTTATGTCTTTGGACTGTGGGGGAAACCGGACTAAAGGAAACCCAAGCCAACAGGGGGAGAACATTCAAACTCCACACAGAAACAATTGGCCCAGCTGGGACTCGAACCAGCTACCTTCTTGCTGTGTGGCGACAGTGCTAACCACTGAGCCACCGCGCTGCCAGTATTAAGAATTGTGAAATTCAATGATCTTTGAAATGTATAGGTGTACTATCAACATTATTTTCAGGGGGAAAATAACTATGTATATGTCCAAAACGTTTTGGACATATGGCCCACTGATTAACATTTTAAATAACCGTGATTACAACTATGATCAAAATAATCGTGATTATGATTTTTCCCATAATCGAGCTGCCATGTTGGAGATAGCTGATCAGTCGCATGAGTGTAATGTTCGCTACGTCAAAGTTTATTCTGCGTCAATGTTTCTATCGCCCATTATTATTAACACAAGTCTAAAACCACCTCAAGTGAGCGTTTTTTTTTTTCTTCTTCTGCCAATCGAGGGATTTTTATTTAAAATTTGTTTCGTTTCTTATGCAATACTTCTAAATGCACATTGACAAAGGGTGAAGGAAGCCCGGACGCTGACAGTGAGCAAAGATGATCACATTTAGTGCATCCACACTACATTGTTTTTGAGTATTTGGATCACTCGTGGATCCTCTTTTTATGCACAAGATATCATAATTACAAAAACATGGCTGCACATAGACATCAAATGACAAATAGGACATCATGTAGACTCTAAGTGAGCTGAAGTGCAACACAAACAAGTGAAGTGTACTTAAGGTGTAAGAAAACCCATCTTCTGACCCCAAAGACTGCTCTGTTGGTCTTTGTAGAGTTGGCCGCACCCTTGTCGGCTGGTGCTTATTAAATGCTTCATTTCTAACGTTTGTTGTAGTTGTTTTCACGTTCAGTCATCCTCTGCAGCAAAAGAACCTCCTTCGTGCCGAAAGGAACATGTAAACAAACCCAAAAGACCCTTGGCTCTTACATAACTGAACTGCAGATTGTGGTTCCTGTCTACACCAAAAATCTGATCTCACCACCGGGAATTTAGGAGGCGTTCCTCTTACACAACACAGCACGAGCGCTGGACAGATGGAAAATATTGCTGGAAAAAGACTCATAGTCATAGGAGAACCCACTGAATCAGAGCATTCTTCAACTACGCTGTGTGTTTTGAACATTGCTGGTGTTTGACTACAATTACTGTATGTGTGTTGACATGAAATACATTTTTAATGTATAGAAACCCAATATAAAGTCTTATATTATATTACATTATGTTATAATTCAGAATTAAAACTTCATTTCTTGCAGCTGGTTTTCTCATCGATGCCACAATATCCCCCAATAAGACTTTATATTGTGTTTCTACACACAAACAATGTGTCGTCTTCCGAAAAGACAACATAATCTGCTCGGAAGCATGCTCTAATCGAGAATCGTAAACATTCAACATGTTGGATCCTGAAGAAATCCTGATGTGTTAGGCCAGAGGAGGCCCAAGGCCAAACGTACCAGTGATTATCAGAATCAGACCCAAAATGAGCTTTATTCGCCAAGTGTGCGCAAACACACAAGGTGTTTTTGTGGGGGGGGGGGGGGGAGGGGGGGGTGAGCAGGAGCACCAGATACATACAAACATATCAACACAAGAACACAGAATGACATTTAAATAAGTGGAAAATAAAGTAAAAAATATTGATGGTTTATGTGCAACTTTCTTTTTTTTTTTTTTAACTGTACACATAAGAAATAGATATATTTATATAAAAGTAAAAAAGACACCTGTCTTTTATCACCTGAAACTAAACCACATCCAATCAATAAGCAAGCTGACAGAAGACGGAAACACAGTCATGGCGCAGCACAAAATTAAATTGATTTGGACAGCAGAGATAGGATTAGCTTGTCAATTTGTGGAAACAGATGAATGTTTATTCATTTATTCGTCTGACATATTTATTCTCAAGTCTCGAGAGATTTTAAGTTTCCTGTGTCCACATTTACTGTAACCTTTCTGGTTTATTCAAAAATGTTGCTGCAAACCCCCCTTTATTCACACCCTGCACTTATTTCCATATCCGCATCTTATTTCCGTCGGCTTGCTGAAGGGCTGATAAACAGCGTCTGGATGATGGTGAGAATAAGACTGCTCTGTCCTGGGAACACTGCACGTGTAATTAAAAGCAGCTGCGGCTGAAGGCTGATCGTTATACTGCGGGGAAGGCCTGGGAAAAGTGGATGATGTCATGAGGAGCTCGTCTTAAAGCAGTTGTGCGTGCCGTTTTGTGTTTTACTTCACAATTCAGTGAGGGATGGGAAAACGTTTCTGTTTATCACCAGAGGGTTGGAGCACGCTGGGAATGAAACCAACTCTTACTATGTGGTACATCTCATTAGAGAAAACACACTGTTAAAATAGAGGAGGCCTCTTCATTTCCTCAGAATGGAAACAGAACTTCGCTGCAAGTTTACAAAAACTCTTGAAATCGTTGGATAATGAGCGACGCAAGGACGACACACTGGCGCACGGCTTTCCCAAGGTCCGTTATTAACTCAGAAGTGGGATGCTGATAAGATCATATTTTTTGCTGTTAAACAGCAGATTCGAGGTCCTTGAGTTTCCAATGTGGTTTGACCACAGCAAACCCCCGAACCGCTCCGTGCCCCCCTCACCCAAAAAGACGCCTAGACTAACCGACCAATGGCTCCTGAAATTACAGCCATGGGCATGCAGCACTCATCATTACCATGTGCTGCATGACTAAAAATCCCCATAACTTGTAAGCTTTGTGTCCACATGACACTAACGGCAAGCAAACCATAACTACACAAACCAAAGTGAAGGCATTAATATATTAGGCTTCGTCCAGATGGCAATGATCGTTTTTTTCTTCTTCTTCTTCTGTGGTTTCTAAGAGTTTTGAATCCATATTGTTTGAAGAAATGTCTCCATCGAGATGTAAACAGAAAAGGTATTACAGTATATGAGACACTGTAAACAAAACCTAAGCCTAACCCTTAATAAAGGTGACTGTATTGAATTGCCGGTTGACAAGTGGGAACCATAACCATAACATTAGGCAAAGCGCATGAAACGATATGATAAAGGGGGTGGGAAGTGAAAATTTAAAATGGCAAGCAAAAATCCCTCATATTCCATTACTTTGACAAATGATTTGAAATTCTCTGACTTTCAATGTCTGGAATAGACTTTTATTCCTGAAATTTCCCCATGGAATCCCTGTAAAACAAACAAAGGCACTGATATATTTTAAGGAACAGTCAGTGATACGCCGATTTTAAGACAATACTCTGATTAAGAGTCTATCATGTAGACGGCGATTTTCGATGACCTTAATCCGACTAAAGTCATAATTGAACTAAACAGAAATCAAATTAAGACATGTAAACACCTTAATTAAACTACTACTGTCTTGTAGTACTTTTGCAACAGGACGCACACACAGCATTTGTCAGGTGTTTGATGGCAAACAAATGAGAATGGCTTTAAACACGAGAGCATATTTTTTAGTGTGAGCGGGAAACAATGACTATGCTGAGAATTCTGGAAGAAATGGATATTATATGCACCTCGTGCTGTTGCTTGAAAATTTGTATCCGCCATCGTCTGAAATTAACTGCACTTGAACTTGTCGCAAAAGTAAAAACAAAACGGCCAAAATCACGTATGGTGTCATGACGAAATGTAAAACAAGGAACAACGTTCAAAAAGCAACTTAATCATATAATTGTCTTACTCAGATTAAGGCAAATAATCAGATTACTGATGTCCATGTACATGTAGTCATTTTAAGTGTCTTTCAGTTGTTTTTGTCTGCAGATTGCGATTATATTTAGGGAAACCTGTTCTCTGTTGAAAGAAGGGATATAAACAAGAGCTAGGAAGTTAAATGGAAGCAAAGGTATCGACTACTTAAAAATCAAGCCAATCTTGTGTTCTGACACATTTGCACCTTTTGTCTTAAGTGGTTTAACTGGGTTTGGTCTCCAGTTACTCCAGAATCAGCGAATTTACCTCAATCCGTACATGCCAAAAAAGGGGGTGTTTGGGTTTGCCAAGGACAATGTTGGCCCTGTTTGATTTGGACTACAGTGAATTCCCTTTCACCGTATGTTGTCTTTCCACATCGGATCCCTGCTGGATGTTCAATGGCTCTATGGCTTCCAGATCTGTGGGTGTTCAGCTGAGCGTTGGCCACGTGGATAACTGGATTCAGTTTCACACTGGTGTTGAATGAGAAGAACGGATAAAATGCCAGACATTCTACTAAATACAGCTTTAGTTTGGCTTTCCCCCCCTTAAACGCAAGACCTCTGCAAATAAGACCTCTGTCCACAGACTGCTGACAGGCTTGTTTAGATGACTGTAAATATGTGCTGAGCTCTATCCTCTCAATAGCAAAATAAACACACAACAAAAATGACAGCGGTGAGGAAATGGTGGTTAGGAAAGTCATTTTATATGATCATAGTAAGCTCTGTAAACAGCCTGGCATCAAGTAATTGAAGTTAAAATGACAGTGCTATGATAGCCTTTTTATAAATATTTGTGACCCTGGACCACAAAACCAGTCTGTATTTGCAAACAGCAAAAAAAAACATTGGTTCTAAATGATCATTTTTTTCATTTATGCCAAAAATGATCAGAATATTAAGTAATGACCATCTTCCATGAAGATATTTGGCACATTTCCTACCATAAATATATCAAAACCCAAATTTTATTAGTAATATACATTGTTGAGATAATAATTTAGACTGATTTGTAGTGTGGACATAATTGGGACAGAAGTGTTGTATCTCAGCCAAAAATGGTCCTATAGATCAATGGAAATATTAATAATTCAACTTTCATATCTCAATTTAATAAAAATGGACACTTAAGACTGGTTTTGTGGTCCACATTTGAGACTACAGACGATATCTGGAACTGCAAATATAGACTACAGAAGATATCAACTAAGATATTTGAGACTTCAGACTGAATCTGGCTATGTGAAAATGTAGTTTGAATTCATTTAATATGTTTGCGTGGCACACTGACGCTGAAGGCAGAATTGCCATTCTATATCTTTAACATGGCATGTGCATTAATTTCATGTGTTACCAAACGAAATGCACTCAAGAGCGCAGCTGTTAATGGCACATCTGTTTGATTTTACTGACAAAGATGTCCCAAAAAAAATCTGTCTACATGAATAAATAAGGTATCTACCCTAGGAATTCAAGGGAAGGGATGTATCATTTTGTGATTGCTGTTACAAGCTGTTCACTAAAATGGCAATTAAATAAAGTTAGAGAATTCCGCCTTCATGGCTTTAAATTCACTTTTGATGGTCGATAAGTCATCACCTAGCACAGACCATAGTTTAGAGATAAATATTTCTGCAATATCCTGGCGTAGCGATGAGATTGTTTTAAGAGTCTAAATGTCACCTGAAGCCGTATCGAGCTCATTGCGTTGACCCCCTGCAGGCCGCTGTTGTGTTGGCTGCGCGTTAGCCCCTTTATTGCCTTCAAAAATGTGCATTAATTCAGAAAAAACAGCAAATTCTGTAAGACCTCCTAGCGAACACGTCCTACTCCATAGCTCACCTAACCGAAGGCTCAATAAAATAAAGTTAATAAAGTTAATATTTGCTAGGGCTGCACGATATTTGAAAAAACCTACATTGTGGTATTTTTTATTTTCTGCGATTTATATTGCGATATTTCACCAAATAACTTGAATAGCTCTATTTAGAAATAATTAGTACATTTATATTGAATGAGACAATTTTTTAGAGGAGGAGTCCATCTGCAGAAAACATAATAGAATAATTACCAGCATAGATAAATACAGTAGAGCAACAAAATAAACGAAGGAGTCTTATGCTGCGTTCACACCAGACGCGAATGAAGTGTGAGTGATTTACGTTAAGTCAATGCAAAGACACAAATAGACACGTCTATTGCCACGTCATGTCGTCACAGCATAAGAATTGTGTTGTTTATAATTGTGTCATAATCATGGCTCTACAAGAGCAAGCTCATGATTGGTTAATGCAGCATGAATGTCCACTGAATTTCAGATTTTCCAACTCGAGCGAGTCAAACGCTCAAAACACTCAACTCGCGCAATGTCATTCGCGCTGCCTCATTCACGCGAATCGTGCCGCTGGATGTCTATTCGCGTGTTAGCATTGACTAAACATGTAAATCACTAGTGCTTGACACTTCATCCGCATCTGGTGTGAACGCAGCATAACAAACAGTAATAAAATGATCAAAATGTACAATTAAGTTGTAGTCTTCATTGCATACATAATTAAATTAAATGATTATTTCTTTAAAGCTATAAAAATGCCATAATTTGTTGTGCCCAAATGCTTTAAAGTCCCTTAAAATGCTTTTACAGTCACAGGACTTAAAAACACACACAACTGATAAACTTTAATTATTTATACAGTTAAACTGAAACGACTCCACAATTGTACCTGGTCAACTATAATCCTGACTCCACATTACAGATCCTGCAATGTGACAATTGCAAATTCACACATTGCGATATCGATGCTAAAACGATATATTGTGTAGCCCTAATGTTAGCGCACATTGTTATTCTTGGTGAAGTTAATCCACTGATTTTTGGTAATCTTCAATCAAAATCTGACCATTTGCTTCCATGTTTGGAGTGACGGTCCTTCTCTGTTGACGTCATTTTGACAGCTTCAGCCACAATATTCTTAACCACGCCCTTTTTTTCCGTTAGCTTGCTATGAGGGAGCTAAAAAGAAAGCCCCGCTCCCCTACTCAATATTCCACTTCAGTAAGTCAACATACTAAAATAAAAGTCTCAGCAACTACCCATTCATGTAGACTTTACAATGTGTTGCATGTAATGTGCAAACATCAAATACTTCTCAGAGCCCACAATGCACTTAACTCAATTACAGTTTTCAGTTTAAGTTTGAAAAGCCTTTCTGTTCTAGCAACAGGCCTCCATAAATCCTGTCTGCACTGGTCCGAGGGGCATGTGGTGACACTAATTGAGTTGAGCTGAGCTAAAATAAGCTGTGAAGATGTTATCCCGCCTACCCCAGTGTTGTACTATCGCCGTGGCCTTTGAGCAATTACATGCTTCTGCTGGGCCTCAACAAGCGGCCCAATGTTGCGTTTGAGCCAGGCTTAGCCAAAAAAACAACAGAACTCAAGGAGCACCAATGCCTATCGCATTCCTCCATCACAAAGAAAGTGAGTCTCCGCGGACAAAAATAAGGGTTAATTAGGGAGAAATCCAGCCAAAATTGCGCACGGCAGCAGTTCAGACAGCTGGGAACAGAGGGTCCTTCTTCCAGCCCACAGCACAAAGGCAACAAGGCACTTTACAGGGTGGATTAGAGCTGAGAGCCTGCAAAGACTAGCAGTGGAAAAAGGAAAGCAGGAGAAACACGTGACGCATGCCAATTCCAGTCTTTATTCTCTCTCCTCTCTTTTTTTTCTCTGATAAAGAAAGTTAAATGGCACATAACACTAATTACCGTACGTCTTCTGAAGCAAAACAAACACAAACAGCTGGCTAATTCAGTCAGCAAACATTTGACACAAAAAGCCAAATGTCTGCATGATTGGCAATTCAGTAAATAAATAAAACACACACACACACACACACACACACACACACACGCGCACACACACACGCGCACACACACACACAAACAAACAAACGTTAAAAACAAAAAGGATAAATTATGCCTTATGTATTCTGTATACGCAATAAATACTGTATACTCAATAAATAATCACAAAGTAAGCTCCTGTGGATTTAATCGCAAGAAATATTTTACTAATATTGTATGTAAATGTTATTGTCTCACATTTTAAACTTACCAACAGTAAGTTGCTGTTGAACTTTACTTATCGCATGTTTGCATGCATGCATGGAAATCATTAATCATCTGTTTTGTTTTGCCTTAGTACCATTAATAATTGAGTAAGTTGAATCCCAGCTGTTTCTCTTATGGAAAAAAAATGTTCTTTATTTGTTTTCTCTTGTTAATGTGATCTATTGTAACCGTTCTGTGTAAAAACTGTAGGACAATAACTACTTGCAGATAATATAACAAACAAGCTAAAAAAAATAAACACTTTGCACTTTGTAGTAAGCTTTTAATTGCTGTTTAAATGTTTTAAAGTATATTTATACTGATTATCAACTTGAGCTTATGTAACATTGAATAATAATTGTAGATGTTGTGTGTTCAATATTTCATCTAAAATGTAATACCTTTATCTAAACGTAAATGTAATAACATCATCATTAAAAAGAAGCACATCTCAAAAATAAAGTCTCCTATGGCATTAAATTAAATGAATGACATAATATACTTTGGTTTACTGTAAATGCTTGTCTGCGGTAGCATTTTTAAGGCAGTAGAATTATGAAATTATACATTTTACATTTAGCAGATGCTTTTGTCCAAGGCGACTTACTATTGAGGAGGAATTTAGCAATACAACAAGAAGAGGCAATACACACAAGAAGTGGTAATTATACAAAGGAACTGTTTGTGCTCAGAGAA
>CAIGQW010004173.1:639869-655079 GCA_903798125.1 Danio choprae | reverse complement strand
TGGAGATCAATAACAAACACTATGAGATGGTGACAACAAAGAAACGCACACACACACACACACACACACACACACACACACACACACACAGACACACACACACACACACACACACACACACACACACACACACACACACACACACACACACACACACACACACACACACACACACACACACACACACACACACACACACACACACACACACACACACACACACACACACACACACACACACACACAGCCAGCGGATGGGGGTGGTTAAATCTCAAAGATATAATAAGATGGCATGAGGACCCTTTGTGGGCAACATGTGGTGGATTTCGTGCAATGTAAATCATTGATGAGTTTGTCCTATCAGCTTAAGGCCCCTGCTATTAAAGGACATATGGATGAAGGCTATACTGCTCAGCGTTACTAATTAGACTTTAACTGGCTATCATTAAAACGGATGGAGGAAAATCACATTAATATTAGGCTTTTATTTAATACCGAGCCCACTGGGACAGGACCTGTGACATTATAATCTGATCGCTCAATGCCCTTCCTGCACATATAAGTGTCAGCAGCACAATGGTTCTTCCATCACATTTATTAGATACTGAATTTGCGTGATCCAATATTTCTTCCCAAACACTCTCTTTGACCATTGGCTAGGAAAATAGGTAATGCTACGCCAAAACTCACACCACTGGTTCAGATAATGCTCATATGATGTGCTGGTAGACATTTTTTACAAAAACAAATAAATATATGCAGACTTATTTTTTATTATTATTATTTTTTGTGTGTGTGTGTGTGTGCTACCATAATTTCCACTTATGTCTAATATTGAAAATTCCATCATCATTTATTCACCCTTCACTTGTTCCAAACTTGTTTGATTGGATTGAAAAAGAAGATATTTTGAAAAATGTTGGAAACTCTGTAGCCATTGACTCCCATAGTATTTGTTTTTCCTACTATGGGTATCAATGGTTGCAACATTATAATAAAACTTATTTTGTGATCAAGAGTAAATGAAACTCATAAAGCAAGTATTTTGTTTATTGTTGGATGAACAAAATTAGAGGGAAAATTTTCCGTCTAATCTCGTCCATGTCACTTTAAAATACAACGTTCTGGGTAAACTCAAAAGGGTTTGAAATGGGTGTGCACAGACTTGTGCACATGATCTGCTCTGTGCTGTTGTGTCTCTCGACCAGAGTAGCAGATTGTGTGTGCGTGTGTACTAACATTTTCTTTCACTCCAGTGGAAAGAATATTTACATTGTCTGAATTGTTTAACACCTGTACAGTGTTCAACGCACAATTGACCATACAGAAAATATAAATGCATGAATATTTTTTTTGTGAAGGGAAAACTCAACAATAATAGGGCTGCACATTAAAGCACATAAGATTTTACGTTGATCTATCATGCAGTCCTGTAGAGAACATTTGCACATTTGATTGAACAGAAAATCTTATAAGTAGCTAAAGTGCAGATTAATGTCATTAAAAACACAGATCTATATTATTGGCGGAAGTGAGTGTCATTGTAATTTGCATTGCCATTTTCAATGCAAATTTTGTCATTGTTTGGAGCATACTAGCTTATAGTTAACCTTAAGGCTAACATCTACCTAAACAAGAATCTTTTAGAAATATTGTGTGGTATTTTACTTTAAAATAAAGGGGATTTGGTTTCATATTTGGCTATGATGAAATGACAACAACACACTTGTCTTGTTTCTTGTATACATTCACCAACGCTGTACCTTACACTGTGCTCTGGAGCCTGCAGTCTAGTGCTGTTTGATAATATTGTGACAAGCAGCACTATGACACATTTGACATGATATCCTGCCCCATGACGATGTTTTTAGAAAACATTCAAACACAAACATAATCTGTATTACACAAAAACTAAATGTGCCCAACATAAAGTGTGTTACGCTCAACTTTGACAGCTCCAATCTCAAATTTCGCAGTCTTTACAAACAAACAGTTATCAAACGCAGTGCGGGGAAAATTAAGAAAAGTTTTCTACTCACCGAAGCTCAACTGAACTGGTCGTTAACCGCTGCAGTTAAACAATGTTACGTTTAGACGACAAAAATCCTTCAATATGGCTTCATCATCGTCATCTTCTTCTAGAACAAGCACACGTCGTCCTTGTGTCCTCGAGCGCGGAACGCCAAATGACCATCATGAGCCAAAGCGCGCGCTGAAACCACTCCTCCAAACAGTCTCCAAACCGTCTCCTAACAGCCCACTGAAAAACATTGGGTTGTTATTCGCATTCCTGTTGATATTATTCATTTATTATCCAGCTTCAGTGGAGTGCACGTGAGTAAAGTTACTTCACGCACTGTTTATTTCCACTGTGTGGTCCGAATGTTTCGAGTCGTTATTTCCACTGATGGACGGGTTCATGAATTCACTCTTTCTTTTCCTCCTGACTGAAACCCATTTCCTTCGAATATTTTTATATCGTGAGAGTGATGAGTTTAGTTTGTAGTGACATGCGTGGACGGTTAAAGGGATAGTTAACTCAACAATGACGAATATTCATAGTTTGCTCACCCTCAGGTGGTTTCAAATGTTGACAAACGTGCGTAACATTGACTCCCATAGAAAAAAAACAAATGGATGTCAGTGGTTACAGGTTTCCAGCATTTATCACAATATTATTTTTGTGTTCAACAGAAGAAAGAACCTTTCCCAGTGATGGGTTGCAGCTGGAAGGGCATCCGCTGCGTAAAACATATGCTCGATAAGTTGGCGGTTCATTCCGCTGTGGCGACCCCAGATTAATAAAGGGACTAAGCCGAAATGAAAATGAATGAATGAATGAATGAGAAGTAAGAACCTCAAATACACTCAAATATTTTTGCTGTTGGTTCAAACTAAGTTAAAATGAGCTGAAGCAACACAATTCTTGAGTTTTGGGGGGACAACTTAATTGTTTTATGTTCAGTTAAGTTAACTTAATTGATTTGCATTGAGAGGACATGAAAGGATTGTGTGGTAAACAAAAAGTGCAGTGTAGGTTTGTGAAGGGTGAGTAAATAATGACATCATTTTCAGTTTTGGGTGAACTATCCTTTAGGTGAAATTACAAATAAAAGGAAAAATGATAGCACTTATATTAGGCTCCATTAAATGATTTGGAGGTCCCCAACCAAAAGGTTTACAAAAAATTATTATTTTATAATTATATAATATATAGCTACACATTTCACATGATGACATAATTTCTCAAGGGCTATGTCTGAAAGGAAGGGAGGGCTGGAAGGCGTCTGAATCCCAATTTAATTTCCCCTCCTTAAATATTTTTTATCCAAACAATATCTGGCGCAGTGGGTAGCACAATCGCCTCACAGCAAGAAGGTCGCTGGTTCGAGCCTTGGCTGGGTCACTTGGCATTTCTGTGTGGAGTTTGCATGTTCTCCCTGTGTGGGTTTCCTCCAGTTGCTCCGGTTTCCCCCACAAGTCCAAAGACATAGGTGAATTGGGTAAGCTAAAAAAAGTGTATGTATGTGTATGGATGTTTCCCAATGATGGATTGCAGCTGGAGGGGCATCCGCTGCGTAAAACATATGCTGGATAAGTTGGCGGTTCATTCCGCTGTGGCGCCCAAGATTAATAAAGGGACTAAGCCGAAAAGAAAATGAATGAATGAATGAATATCTGAAGAGTTCATTCACAAAACAGATAACATCATTTTTTATCTTCATCTTCATATCTGATGGTGATTTTGATTTCCCACAGTTCTGTGTTTCATTCCTGATGAGCTAAAAAAATTAGCTACTGAAAGCTGCACTTAGTGGTGATTTTGTGTTTGAATGTATGTGTTTTTACCAACTTCTTTCTGATTTAAAGTAAGTACTAAGTACTAAATTCAAGCTAGAAAGTACATTCATGTTAGGAAATAGGGATGAGCCCTTCCCAATAGAACGCAGTGTGCGACACTAATCAACTTCGCTGCGCAAAGGATCATGAGGGCTTGATGTGTCCATCAGCTGTACCCTTTGAAATCCTTTTTCAAACTTTTTATTTTATACTCCAGCAACATGGGCAGCACGGTGGCGCAGTGGGTAGCACAATCACCTCACAGCAAGAAGGTCGCTGGTTCAAGCCCCGGCTGGGTCAGTTGGCGTTTCTGTGTGGAGTTTGCATGTTCTCCCCATGTTTGCGTGGGTTTCCTCCGGGTGCTCCGGTTTCCCCCACAAGTCCAAGACATGCGCTATAGGTGAATTGGGTAAGCTAATTTGTCTGTAGTGTATGAGTGTGAATGGGTGTGTATGGAAGTTTCCCAGTGATGGGTTGCAGCTGGAAGGGCATCCGCTGCGTAAAACATATGCTGTATAAGTTGGCGGTTCATTCCACTGTGGCGACCCCAGATTAATAAAGGGACTAAGCCGAAAAGAAAATGAATGAATGAATACTCCAGCAACATTTCAATAATTAATAATTGATCAATCATAACTAGATTGTTCCTGTAACTATGTTCATTAATGGTTAAGTATCATAGTTAAATATAAATAGACAACCATTTCGTTTGTCATATTTGATGATTTGGTTCACATCATTTATGTTTCACGCTTCAGAATTCTCTACAGGGAACCATTTTCAGGGAGCGAATGTTTCAGTGCACTGGAAGAATTTTGCCACTTAAAATGGCTGACTCCCTTATAAGCGCCCTGACTAGTGAATAAGGAGTTGAGACACACCCTCAAAGATTTGTTCAAAGATCCAGCGTCTCTAAACACCTCCTTTTCACAGACTTACTCTGATCTGATTGCTCAGAATTTGACCAGTCCTGCTGTTAATATTTGGGCATCAGTTTTACTAACTAGCCGCCAAAGCTATCTCATGCCTATTCGTAACTTTAGTGGCTAATTCATATGAATTTGTTTGATCTCATTCGCACCTTTTAGTACGATTTGCTCATCCCCTAATGACAATGCTCATCCCCCAATGATGACAGTTGGGTTTAGGGGTGGGGTGTGGTGCATGCCTCCTTTTAAAAATCATACATTTTTCTACAAATTAGCTTTGTACCAATTAGCCACCAAACTTTCATCATAAGCAGGACCCGAGTGATTCTCAGTGGTAACTTTTTACTTAGTTGGTGGTAAGTTAAAGAAAATTGATATTGTGTTTCTTTGTTTTTATGCATGTTGGTTCAGAAATAAAACCTTAGCTAAGATGCCACCAAACCGAAAAATAGCATATTCAAGATAAATGAGTCAAAATCCCCCTGCACAATTCAACTGAATCTCTGTCAGGATTACAGATAAAATGTGAAAATGACTGAAAAGTGTCCGTTTGTAGAATTGCATTTAGATCTGCGTGTCTTGTTTGTTTTAGCCCTGTCAACAATAACCGCATTTCAATCACACCCGTGTCATTTTAGTTTGCTGAGTGATTGTTTTCTGCCACATGTGGACAGTTTAATGACTTGATTGTATAACAGTGTTCTCAGCACATACTGTACTAAACAGAGAAGCTATGCAAGTGATGTTGTAGGTTCACATAATAATGACAACGTGATGAATGTGGCCAGATTACATTCATACTGCACATAGAACACACTAGCAAGAACATTTCTTATTTAAAAAAAGCACCTTCTCTGACAGCGTTTACCTTTTATGACCTGTTCAATTAAAACATCCCATTTCATATGATACAGTAAGAAGCTATAACCAACATCAGCCGGACCAAACCAAAAGCATTTATCTTTTATTTATGATTATATTTTGCCCAAAATGTACAATTCTGTGACCATTTACTTACCCGCTACATCATTCAAAATATGTATAACCTACTACAATAGCAAAAAAGCTATTGTATTACTTCAAGACTTAAAGGAACACTCCACATTTTTGGAAATAGGCTCATTTTACTAGTCCCCTAGAGTTAAACAGTAGTGTTTTACCATTTTTTAATCCATTCAGCCAATCTCAGAGTCTGGCGGAACACTTTTAGCTTAGCATAAATCATTGAATCGGATTAGACCATTAGCATCTCACTGAAAAATGAGGTTTGATCATTTTCTTATTTAAAGCTTGGCTCTTCTGTAGTTACATTGTGTACTAAGAACCAACAGGAAATTTAAAGTAGCAATTATTTAGGTTGATATAACTAGGAACTGTATTCTTATCCTGGAACAATATTCATGGGAATATTGAACTTTGCTGCCGTAGTGTAGAAACCTTTTATTTTCTCTTGGGCTCCCTTCAGCTTCCAGAAATGATCAGATGTGCTCCAACATTAGGTACATTCAAATCCAGACCGAAAGCACATCTGTTCAGCTGTGCCTTTACTGAATGAGCACTGTGCTACGTCCCAGAGATCGCACTTTTATGTCTTTCTTTTCTTTTTCGTTCTTTTATAACCTGTTTTAACACATTTTAATCTGTTTTATATCTGTTTTCATATTATTTGTTTTTATTTTTTATACTTGTCTCTTTTATTCCTGTTTATGTAAAGCACTTTGAATTGCCACTGTGTATGAAATGTGCTATATAAATAACTTGCCTTGCCTTGCATTGGGCTCAGTACACGATGTAATGACAAAATAGCTGCCAAGCTTTAAATAGGAAATTTATCAAAACTATTTTTGAACTTTTTGAGCAAGATGGTTTAATCCGATTCAATGATTTATGCTAAGCTAAGCTAAAAGTGCTCCTGAACCGATTAGTTTAATGGATTCAAAAATGGTAAAACTCAACAGTTTAACACTGGGATTGGATTAACAATGGGAGTTGTAAAAAAAATTGTATAGTGTTCATTTAAGGTTTTCATAAAAGCATCACAACCCATTCACTCTTGATCAATATTCTTTACTTTACAGTTTCTCCTTGTGTGTTCAACAGGAGTAAGAAAACCGTTTAGCGTCTATTCCTTCAATGCTTTGTTGTCCTAACGGCTGGCTGTGTAGAGACGGGACAGTCCACGTGTCTTTGTAAACACATTTTAAGGTATTTAATGTGTTATAATGGGAGAGGCCTGATTTCAATTTCTACAAGATACTTTGAGCTCTTTCAAACAACTTCCAGACTGTTTTGTCTGAAATCCTAGTAAAGCCATTGAAGAATGTTAATAAAACCGCATTGCAGTCCTGTCTGCATGGCTAACAACAAAAAATAAGGTAAGCTTTAAACATGGTCAAGCAAATATGTGATGCTTATTTATCCATAGAAACTGGATCACAAGATTTAAATACAATAGCATTTATAATAATCTGCTTTAAAAAAATAAAAACTCTTGAAAAGTAAACATTAGTTAACTTCAATAGTTAACACGACTAAACAATGGATAATACTTTTATTGAATTTATTCATCATGGCTTTTGTTCATTTCAGCATTTATTGTATCTGTTAGTAATGTCTAATGATCTTGTGCTAACATGAATCAACAATACGCAGCTCATTGCAAATTACTGGCCATTACACTATAAAAAGTGATTAGCTGACTTTACTATAAAGAAGTGAGTAAACCTGTTGTTTTTAAAGTGACTAGTTGACTTTACTTACTGTTGCCTTAACATTCTAAAGTAAACGAAATGTGTGCATAATTATAAAAACTAGTTAACAGTTGGCGACACGGTGTCTCAGTGGTTAGCACTGTCGCCACACAGCAAGAAGGTCGCTAGTTCGAGTCCCGGTTAAGCCAGTTGGCATTAATGTGTGGCATATGTTTTACGCAGCGGATGCCCTTCCAGCCGCAACCCATCACTGGGAAACATCTATACACACTCATTCACACACATACACTATGGACAATTTAGCTTACCCAATTCACCTATAGCGCATGTCTTTGGACTTGTGGGGGAAACCGGAGCACCCGGAGGAAACCCACGCGAACACGGGGAGAACATGCAAACTCCACACAGAAATGCCAACTGACCCAGCCAAGGCTCGAACCAGCAACCTTCTTGCTGTGAGACGATTGTGCTACCCACTGCGCCACCGCTTCGCCAGAACGTATTCACTGATGGTCATAATGATTCAAAGATCCCAGATGAGCCTGTGTTATTAGTTTCAGGTGTTATCAGGGAATAACATACCTTGAAATATCACGACAGACCAATCAGATTCAAGCATTCCAGAGACCCATGTAATAATTCCAGATAACAACCACTGAAACTAATAACACAGGCTCATCTAGGTACTTCAAGTCATCTTAACCGTATCATATTCATTGGCTCTGTCATGTCATGGTTCGGATGTTTGCCGCCATCTTGTGGCTGAATAATAAGTAGATTAGTGTAGGCTGCATTCAGCCATTTCTGACAGTTTTAACGTTTAATTAAAGCATTAGTAAACTATTACAGCTCAGATCAATGTTTTGTGTCTAATTGTTTAGCTTTGTGGCAAATAGCCATGTAATAAGTGATATAATGTACATCCAGACAGTTGGTTTATATATGGAATAAAGCCCTTCAGTCTTACACAACAACTTATTATTTCAACCAATCTCTGAAACAAATCATCATCTATTTCTCTCCTCATTTAGCTTTCGTAGGCAGTGTAATTTACCATCAACCCTTTGACCTCCCATCTCACGGAGATTCAAACCCAGACTATTAGAATGCATGTTGTCCATGCTTGACTGGTTAGGTCTTCGCTCCTTTGTTACTCCCGCTCTTCAGTTTGAGGTCATGTCTGTTTAGAGGGTCGTCCTCATTCACAGAGACGCGCGTGTGTTTTGTTGTAGCCCGCAGTTTAAACGGTGGCCGCTGATCACACAAACACCATTACACACAGCATTATAACCCCAGGCCTCCCGCGGGTGCAAACACATTGCAATTTGACTGCAACATTTCACAGTTCCTCGTTAATGGCAGCAGCGGGCGCTCACGCCACCAAATCATAGCCGAGGGACACAAAAGTTAGACATCTTTGGAGAACATAGACGTATAATCATATCATGCAATGGAAACAACATCAAAGGCCTCATGGGATATGAAGCGCCCGCAGTAGATATAGTCAGTCAACATTATCATTCATTTCTCTCCACCGAGGCGGAAAGAAACTCATCATGAGGCTTATTGACATGGAGGATAAAGAAAGATTGAAGTTTGCACAGTGGGATTGGAGGAGAGATTAAAGGAATTGTTGTTAGGGAGGTTTAATAAAGGCCTCTGATGGGTGGGAATCACAGAGAACTGATTATTAATCAGAAGTAGATCCATGTTTAAAATAAATATAGAGTACTGTGCAAGTTTTAGGCCAACATTAATTTGTTGTTTTACTGATGGTATAATGTATATATGTGACTCTTTACCACAATATTACAAGTCATATGTGTATATTTTTGTAAATATTTTGGAATAAATTATCTTTCCGCTGATGTATGGTTTGTTAGGATAGGAGTTAGTTTAGGTTAGAGTTTGAAATATTTTGGTTGAATTATTTAAGACATGTGAAAGTCAATCTTGGAGAGAGGCTGTTTGAGCTGCATTTCTACTGGTGTTGTTAGCAATATTGTTGTGAATGTTGAAAAGTACAGACAGGCTTTAATCCATTATGCCATTCCTTCTGGAAAGGACCGCAGTGGTAATAGTTTTCATTTTCAGCACCATAATGATCCGCTAATTGCGGTGAAATCCTATTTGGAGTGAGAAAACAGCTGATGAAACACAGACAGTGATGAAATGGCCTCCACAGAGTCCAGACCTGAATATTATTGAGACTGTATGAGATCACCAGGACAGAAAAAGAAGGATATGACACTCTAAACCTAAAGATGAGCTCTGGAAAGTGCTGAAAGAAGCCTGATATTACACAGCACATTATTTCATCAGGACATTTAGAACAAAATATTAACATTAAACAGACTTTTGCTTGAAAAGGAAATGTTGTGCCGTTGTTGTTTTGTACATGTTTCCTATATTTTCTGTATGTTTTTAATAAAGAGACTGATTGATTATATATCATGGAAAAGTCTTAGGCCAACAAAGCTTGTATAGTGCTTAGGACTTGCACAGTACTGTATATATTTTTGACACAGCCCTATTATGTGATCGAATGATGGACAAATTTGTCAGTATGATGAACCACGACTGTCATCCCCTTTTTGATACAGTCCAAGCGTGTGCAAGCTCTTTTAGCTCAAGATTAGAGATTCAGCCCTGGGAACGATACAGGAAGTCATTTTTACCAACAGTGATCAGATTGTATAACCAAAGTCATATTAGATAAATTATGCAGAATTGTAATGCCATTGATACTGTAGATATGGACTAGTGTCGATGTTTGAAACTAAGGTGTGCAGTATGAATGTAATTCTGTTAATATTACTGCCTTTTTATATATGTAATTTATTTTATTTGATTTATTTTATAATACGGAGAGCTCCGCTGTGACATGAATTTCCATCTGGGATTAATAAAGTCTAAGCAAACAAACAAACCATATATTCAGACATCCTCAAATGGCATCGACTGAAAAAAAGAACTTTTAAAATGAATAATTTCATCAAAACATTGACTCGAACAATGACAATCTGCCAATCAATAATAATACTAATTCCTTACATGTATATAGCGCTTTTCTAGACACTTAAATCGCTTTATACATTGAGGGGGGATCTCCTTATCCACCACCATTGTGTAGCATCCACCTGGATGATGCTACGGCAGCCATATTGCGCCAGACTGCACACCACACACAAGCTGATTGGTGGAGAGGAGACAAAGTGATGAAGCCAATTATGATATGGGGATGGGTACGAGGCCATGATGGACAGAGGCCAGTGGGCAAATGTGCCCAGGATGCTGATCAAATCAAATCAAATCAGAAGACTGTATAATATTAACGTTATGAGTGAACATCATGAAGCATATTAAAATATTATTATTAATAATAATAAAATCCATGTCATGTCAAAGATACACATTTAATATGGCACTTTACTGATAAGTTCTATAAGTGACTTACGCAGTGAATTTTACCTCGATAACAACCGAAATAGTCCACAAATAAATGAAGATAAATGTTCATGGGAAAGAGGCAATGTTATAAGAAGTATGCTATATGGAGTCTCACCCTAAGCCATGAAACACGTCCCATATAATTACAGAGCGTCGACAACAATTGCCTGGAAAATGAACAAACCCTTCGCAGGGTTTTATATTTTTGCTAGAATGAGTAATAGATTCTCTTATATACTATTATGAGTCAAACCAGAAGAATGAGTTGAGAGTTTGCTGCGCTGTGGTTTACAGTGAGTCACAGCTCAAAACCACAGTTCCCCCCTGAGGAATGTGCAGGAACCTCAATATCTCTCCAAAACGACAATTTCTGTCTTTAGCAGGCCAATGAAAGAGCCGACGTCGCATCCACAGAATGAAGCCACACGCTATATAAGAGGAAGACACTATATGAAGCTCTGGTCTAGTTAGCGAAGCTCGGTCTGAACTGGGCATGCTTGTAAATGCTTGACTGTATACTGAAAGAACTGGAAGTGGGAAGTCACGACAATTTTAGGAAATGACCGCTTTCATTATGATTTTTTTATTACAGTGCAAGTCAGGAAATTATATAATGGTCTGCTAGTCAAATGGCCACAGCGATTTTTAAATGCACTGCAAATATTACTTATTGTTTAAATTACAAAACACAATGGACAGGTTATTTAAGGTTAAATAAATAATCCGTGGGCAGCACGGTGGCGCAGTGGGTAGCACAGTCGCCTCACAGCAAGAAGGTCGCTTGTTTAAGCCCCGGCTGGGTCAGTTGGCGTTTCTGTGTAGAGTTTGCATGTTCTCCCCGTGTTTGCATGGGTTTCCTCCGGGTGGCCCGGTTTCCCCCACAAAAGTCCAAAGACATGCAGTATAGGTGAATTGGGTTAGCTAAATTGTCCGTAGTGTATGAGTGTGAATGGGTATGTATGGTTGTTTCCCAGTGATGGGTTGCAGCTGGAAGGGCATCGGCTGCGTAAAACACATGCTGGCTCTATCACTGTCTCTCCACTCCACCAATAGCTGGTGTGTGGTGAGCGTACTGTTGTCATTGTCCTGTGGCTGCCATCGCATCATTTAAGTGGATGCTGCACATTGGTGGTGGTGTGGAAAGACCCCCCCTCATGATTGTGAAGTGCTTTGGGCGTATGGCCATACACGATATATGCACTATATAAATAACACTACATACCTACCTACACGAGTAGTAGGCGATTTCAGACGCAGTCCGAATGTGGAGACTCCTGCTTTATATGTTAATATGGACACTAATATGTTTCTTTTGAAAATGTTTTGAAAAGGTACCACCCAACTGGCAGATTTTGTACCTTTATTTTATTATTTTGTGCACATACTGTACGTTGATATGGACCGCAGCACACTATTATTAAATTTCATTGACTGGCCACATATGACCACTCTGAAGAAATACGGCCTCATAGGAATAATAAAAAGATAGTATTCGATTCTCCGTCCAACACAGACACTTTCTCTGTTCACAGCGAGCGTCTTGCCTTCTGTCTGACCCTGTGTTAAACGGCAGTGTGTGGCATAAATAGACAGTAACATTGTTATTTTGAGCCCAGGAGACATGAGTTTACCCTCTCTTCACCTCGCAAGAAACAATAATACATTTCAGTCTGTCTTTTTACACTGGCTGAAGGCCATTAATTCACATACTATCCTCTCTTAAAAATCAAGGTTCCAAAGAGGAACCACTATTGGTTCCCCAAAGATGCTTTCGGTGGATAGTTCTTAAAAGAACTGCTTATTTTTAAGAGTGAGCAGCATTTGATAATCGTAATCTTTAATCTTAACTTCGCTTCTTGTTTAAAAACTGTCAAATCCTAATAAAGGCCCAAAAATACATTTAAAATGGGATGGTTTGTAATATTTTAATGTTGTATTTGTTTCTGTTGTTACTGCAATAGGCAGCACGGTGGCTCAGTGGTTAGCACTGTCACCTCACAGCAAGAAGGTCGCTGGTTCGAGTCCTAGCTGGGCCATGGGTTTGCATGTTCTCCCCATGTGTGTGTGGGTTTCCTCTGGGTGCTTCGGTTTCCCCACACAGTCCAAAGACATGCAGTATAGGGGAATTGGATAAACTAAATTGGCCATGGTGTGTGTGTGTGTGTGTGTGTGTGTGTGTGTGTGTGTGTGTGTGTGTGTGTGTGTGTGAATGAGTGTGTATGGGTGTTTCCCAGTACTGGGTTGCAGCTGGAAGGGCATCTGCTGTAAAACATGTGCCGGAATAGTTGACGGTTCATTCCGTTGTGGCAACCCCTGATAAATAAGCGACTAAGCTGAAGGAAAATGAATAAATGAATGTTACTGCAATACATCGATACTATGTCTTTACTAGAAATATATCAAAGGTTTTACCCCCTTGAGTCACCAATGTGGCAATAATTCTTTTAATTACTTCCCCACAGCATTACTGTCCCCACAGCCATGCACAGAAAGAAGGACTTTATTTTTAGGTTTTATACCAATAAAAATACAATAATGTATTCATAACCATCAAATATATGATGCGTGACATTAGATTAGAAAATGTTATTAGAAAATACCACATAAATATTATACTATAATGAAAATAGTGGCCTCTCAGGTATCAGTTAACACAAATGTATAATTTTGAAATAAAAATCACTCTTATGACGTAACTTTCTTCTTCCTATTTCCTGTAAATCTATGAAGAAAATCCCATTGTAACGCCAATGTCATTGTTTCAGTTATTAGAAATGTGTCATATTTATCGCTACTTTATATATAAATGTATAAATGTATCAATACTTAATTTAGTGAGTATATCATAATTACCAACATGTGGTTAGAATCCTCCCTGCTGAAAAAAACCAGCAAATACTGGTAAGGTATGTTTTAATGCTGGTATGCTGGTCTTGCTGGTCTCGATGCTGGCCTCAGTGCTGGTATTGCTGGTTTCAATGCTGGTCTTGCTGGTCTCAGTGCTAGTCTTGCTGGTCTTGATGCTGGTCAGGACCAGCACTGAGACCAGCATTAAGACCAGCACTGAAACCAGCAAGACCAGCATCGAGACCAGCAAGACCAGCATCAAAACATACCTTACCAGCATATGCTGTTTTTTTTTAGCAGTGCTGGTAGCAGACATTTTGTAAAAATCATTTTCATGAAAATTGTCACTGGTGTTACTTTCTTTTTCTGGGTAAAACCACTGAAGACCATTGTGTTTCTAACTTGGTGTTACTGTTTTTTCCCTCCGTCGTCACATAAAAAAAAATTTGATATGTAATAATTAAAAAGCGAATACTTTTATATCCAATTGAATTCTGTTACACAAGACTTTATGATTTAAAGGATTGCACATTACTTGTTTGTAGATGTTTTTCAAATATGGTCATTTTTTATAGAAAATGAATGGCTGACTAACATCATGAAATAACACTTTTAAGTGATTAAAACAAATAAAACAATCTCCTTAATCTCATTATCATTATTTTTCTCTAACCATGACTACATTTGCTGAAGAAAATCAAGAAATAATATTCATAAACACCTTCAACGTTGACAAAAAAAGGAGGTAATGGTGGCAAAAAAGGTAAACAAATGTACAAAAACAATCATTAAGCTTTGATTTATGTTTTCATGAAGTCAAAATGTAATCGATTATGTGGTCTAAGTTTAAATGTTAAAAAATATATAGAGACATGTTGCCATACCAAACGTGGACGTTTCTGTTGAATGACCCATGTACTGATGCCTGAATTCCCGCCTTGGAAAACATCCTTCAGAGGCAGAGATTTCCCGCGTTCTAACGAAGCTAGCTAATTCCAAATGTAGCAATTGGCAAAAAGGTTGTCGTTCAGGTGTGAATTTAGCCATTGTTACTCGATGGTTCCCCCTGCAGACCGTCAGCTGAAAGTGTCCAGACTCCTCTATTATCATGTTAATGTGCGTCAGTGAAGGAGAACGGGACAGAAGCCGGATTAACTCTCTTTGTGCTGGGAGACAAAAGATGGCGGCAGATGGCCGAGCGGGATCCGTGTGCCGGACCTTTCTCTAAAGTTTCTGTCAGTATACACATTCATACGTTCATCTCTCACAGATGACATGACGGAGTGCCAATGATAACGTTTTGCACTTCTTTTCAGTTGAATGTAAGATGCTGAGGGGTTATTGGAAAAACTACTCGCTCTCATGTCCCTCTCATACCTTCAGACGGATATTTTTAAAAATATTCCCTCATAATGTTTGACAAACAACAATAT
>CAIGQW010004173.1:616899-629869 GCA_903798125.1 Danio choprae | reverse complement strand
GTTCCAGTTTTGTCTTTGGTTCTGATTAATCTAGCGTGTATGCACAAATATATCATTGTAAAGCATCCTACAGAAAATATGAATTTAAAAGAAAGGGTGTACTCATTTATGCTGAGTGTTGTTAAACAAACTGTACATACAGTTGAAGTCAAAAACGATTCGCCCTCCTGTGAATTAGTTTTTCTTTTTGAAATATTTCTCAAATGATGTTTAACAGAGCGAGGAATTTTCCACAGTACTTCCTATGTTTTCATCTGGAGAAAGTCGTATTGGTTTTATTTCGGCCAGAATAAAACCAGTTTTTGAGTTTTTAATTTTTTTTTTAAACATTTTATGGTCAATATTATTAGCCCCTTATGCGATATTTTTTTTCAAATTGTCTACAGAACAAACCACTGCTATATAATGACTTGCCTAATTAAACTAACTTGCATAATTACCCTAGTTAAGCCTTTAAATGTCGCTTTAAGCTGAATATTAGTATCTTGAAAAAATATTAGTAAAATGTTATGAACTGTCATCATGGCAAAGATAAAAGAAATTAGTTATTAAAACTATTAAGTTTAGAAAGTTGTTAAAGAAATCTTTCTGTTAAACAGAAATTGGGGGAAAAAAAATATACAGGGGAGGGGGGTGAATAATTCTGACTTCAACTGTATATGAGCATAGATAGTATTGTTTGTTCCACAATTATCATCAAAAGTTCATGAGATGGATTGCCTGAGGGAAGAAACCGCTCTGGTGCACAGTGAAAACTCAAACCGGCTAAACAGAAAACAAACTCCAGTTTCTAATTCAACTGAATGTAAACAATGAGCAATTTCTAGACTATATAATGATTAAGTTTCATTTAGAGTAAAACTAGCAGACTAGAAGCTTCTAATGTTTAAGCAGGCACATCAAGCTCACCTTTAAAGTGCTGTTTAGGGCTCTGATCAGGTGCAGTTTGTCATTAATGTTCTCATCTTTGCAGCGTCTGATGAAGGAGGACCTGAAGTCGCGTTTGGTGAAGGGCTGCAGGGCTCCAGTGGGAGACAAACTGGCCTCCTTCAGATGGAGATACAGCATCTCCATCTCGTCTGACGCTGGACCTGATCAAACAACATTCAAAAAGGTTTTCGCTTGCAAACTAATGTGCCTGATTCATGCACAATAAATGACCTTTTCAAGATTTTAAATCATTATAGATAATGTTGGGTAACAAGCAATATATGAGCATCTTAAGCCACTTAAAAAAATAGTAACTAAATGCTTAAGTTAGTTTTTACAAAATGTAATGTGAACGTTTGCTTTGTCATTTCTGCATTGGGTTTTTTTTTCCTGGGAAATTAGCTACCTACCACTCTACCAAACTAACTAGCTAATAAAAAAATAGGACTTGCGGCAGTAGAAGACAAAGCTGAAATGCAATGAATGTGTGTTTCCATTAAAGATGCTGTATGTAAGTTTTTGACTCTTATAAAGCATAAAAATACCATAATATATTTGCAGATATTTAAGAAACATGCCGAGTGAACATTCATGTTTATCTGAAAAACAATGCTGAAGTCAGATATTCTGCTTTGAAAATGTGCTTTCCGTGCCGGAACGCTGTCTTTGTTTTGGTTCTTTTAACCCGTCCAATGCCAGTTTAGCCAATTATATTTCAGCACCACGGGTTGCCTTGTTGGAAAATCTGCATATTTCAGTCATTCAGTCAGAAAGGCTCTCAAAGCATGCATTCATGACCGAAACGCAACCTCCGATGGACAGTAGCAGACTCCGAAATGAGACGCAGATTCAGAGTTCCACATGAGGTTATTAACTAGCAAATAATATGAATATTACGAATGTAAACATTAGGTGACCAGGTTGCATTGTAACCCCGTGCCTTAACAACACGCTACGTGATGAGATTTGCAGTGATAAGCAATTTGACTGTTTGCACCAGACAAAACATTACATAAATTTAAATACAGCCATTCAGAAGCACAGAATATGCACTCACTCATGAAATGGTAAGGTTTATATACATATTAAACCTCTTTAACATTATTAAATGTACATGCTGAATCACTGATACGTGTTGGTTTGAGTCACAGTTCTCAAGTTCAATTTCAAACGGTTTATTTTATTTTTAAGATCTGAGGTGAACTATCCTGCTGCTGCTTTCAGTAGTATGGCAATAAATGTCATGTAAAGTGGCATTCAAACTCACATTGTTAGCATTTAACACTGAATAAAGCACATGAGGTGTACCTGAGGTGATCATTGTCATCGTTTTCTGTTGTTCAGCTACAAAAAATAGAAACATTTTCTAAAATATAAATTGCAGGTGTTGTTAAGGACAAAAACTCCTTTTAATATGAAAATATTCCTTCTATCGCGTGCTGTTGCTTTTATTTAGAACACGATTAAAATCAGGCTTAAATCAGCCTTTAGGCTCGATAGTCAGGCTCGCTCCTGCTGGTGCTCAATCTGGCAACCTGCGCTTGCGAGTTTTGATCCAGGAATGCAATACCTAGTTTAACCACTGGGTGTCAAACTTACATACTGCACCTTTAAGCTTTTTTATGCGATATTTCAAAAATGTGCATAAAAATAGGTGGATTAGTGATTCCTGGCTCATTTCTCTTCAAAAGAATTGACAACAGCAGCTCTACTTATTGTGTAAACTTGAAGTTAATGGCTGGATTCATTTAGAGTGAATTCGATGGTGTCATCTGATCTCAGGATCTCACTCACGGTCATTTCCTTTGCACTCCTGGATTTTGAGGATGGGATCTTCCTCGGAGCTGATCTCCTGCCAGGACTCGCTGTCTGCACTCTGGGTCTCTGTACGGCTGCAGACTGGAGAAACCAGCGGGATCAAGTCCTGACACGGTGAGGAGGAAGAGCGGGGAGGAGGAAGACAACCCTACAACATACACACAAATACACTTCAAATATAATAGGGATTTTCAATTCAAATAGTACACAAAAAATGGCTGGGCTCCACACAATTGTTGGGGCAACATAAAGCATTTAAGTTAATTTATTAGTTTTTACTAATTTAAGTGGATTAAACACAAAACAATTAAGTTGTTCCAAAAAAAACTCAAGAATTGTTGTTTCAGTTTCAGCTGTTTCTCATTTTAAATAAATAAAACAAACAATCTTTTTTTTTGAGTGTAAATAGTTTCTCTTGTCAGATTTCCTTCTAGTTTGCTTTCTAGTTGTCAAATAAACCTGATATTGTAATGAATACTGCATTGTTTCTATCAGATTGCTGATTGATTGTAGCTACCTACCTGATCCAATATATTTGATTAATATTGGAAACATTAATGCAATTAACTTTTCACTTTAATACATTTTAGCTGAACAAAAGTATGACTGTATTTATTAATAAAAAACTAAATAACTAACGATAAACTAAATTAATAACCATCTACTAACTAGATACCTTCCTAAATAATGATCTACCTAACTAGTGAACTACCCGTCTACCAAACTAACTAGTTAACTCATTAACTAACTGACTAGCTAACTAAATTGTCCAAACCTTTGAACAGTAGTACATGTCTAAATAATTAAACAAACAAGCTACCTACCTAAGAAACTTGCTACCTACCTAACTGGCTAGTAAACTAACTTACCAGTCTAGACTTTTGAACTGTAAAATAAATCTACCAAACAGCTAACTAACTTAACTGTAAGCTTTTGAAAAGTAATGCACATACAAATAAATTATAAATATCCTAATCAACCAACCACCTAACCAACCAACCAACCAACCACCTATTCAATTCAATTCAATTCAAGTTTATTTATATAGCGCTTTTTACAATGTAGATTGTGTCAAAGCAGCTTAACAAGTTCAATTAAAGTCCACATTTTTGAGTTTAGTTCAGTTCAGTTTAGTTCAGTTCAGTGTGGCTTAAGTTCCACTGGTGAAAGTTCAAACACTGAAGAGCAAATCCACCGAAGCGCAGCTCCACAAATCCAAGCAGGCCAGTGGCAACAGTGGAGGAAAAAAAAAACTTCACCAATTGACGAAGTGAAGGGAAAAAAAAAAAAAACCTCGAAAAAAAACCTAATCAAAAAACCAACTACCTAACCAACCGACCAACCAACCAACTACCTAACCACCTAACAAACCAACCCACCACCTAACAAACCAACCAACCAACTACCTAACCAATCAACCAACCAACCAACCAACCAAACATTCAACTACTTAACTAACAGGCTATCTAACATAATGATTGACTAACTGGTAACATACCTAATTAACTACTTAACCAAGAAGCTAGCTACTTAACTTATTAATTAACAAACATGCTAGCCAACTACTTAACTTAATAAATCAACTAACTGGTAACATATCTACCTACCTACATAACTACTTAAATGGGAGGCTACTTAACCAACTTAACCAACTACTTAACTATCCAACTCATTAGCTAGCTGCCTAGCAAACTAAATTGTCTAAACTTTTGAACAGTAGTGCATGTATAAAATAAACAAGCAACTTACCTAACAAACAATTTAGCTACCTACCTAGCTACGTCACTAACTAGCCAACTAACTAACTAACCGGCTAGCTAACTAAACTGTCCAAACATTTGAACAGTAGTGCATGTATAAAATAAACAAACAACCTTCCACAAAGTAGCTACCCAACAACTTACCCAACTAAATAACCTTCAAACAGTAGTGCATGTACATATATAAAATATACACGTAGTTATATATAATAATATATAATGTGTAGCTACATACCCAACTACACTACAATACTAACTAACTAACTAACCTGGGGTGCGTTTCCGAAAACCATCTTTAGTCAACTACGTTCGCAAGTTCTGTCATTCCAATTATAGTTCAGCGATTCATTTTTTCCCCAAATCCATCGTTCCAATAACCATTCGCAAACTGCATCGCAAACATGTGTGGTTGCAACTACACCGCTAGAGCTGTAGTTAGAAGCATAGTTTCTGGTTGTGTTCTATTCCCAGTTATCCCCCCTATGCCCTATTCCTTTTGAACGTTCCAACATCCACTTTGAATGGTTAATAAAAAAAAAAAAAATGCTTAAAGATATCTCTCACGTGTAATTTGCTTTCAAAGTTGTTTTTTTACAGTTCAGTTTTAGCGAACTCCAGTTTGACAATTGCGCTACCTTAGAAGTGCAGTCATTTATGCCATTTTAGATGAGCCATGGGTCATACCAAAAGCTGTAGGTGACCTATGATTTACAAACAGAATCTACGTTACGTCTCCAAGGCTTGTGAAAACAAATAAATATAGGATACATAAAATAGTTTTCATTTATAGTAGCCTATTTAAATGTATTTGTACTGTGTATGAGGCTACAACATTTCTGCAGTTGTAAAAGTAAGCTTTTCAAATAAATAATAATAATAATAATAATAATAATAATAATAATAAATAATAATAATAATAATAATAATAATATTTGAATCCAAATGTAATTATGGCAACAAATAGGCCTAAATAAAAGTCGTTTTTACATTATTTGACCATATATATATCTGACTTATAGATATATATCTTACCCATGTTGTAGCTATTGTAATTGCTTGCTTTTACAGTGCATCTGGAAAGTATTCATAGCGCTTCACTTTTTCCACATTCCGGATGCACTGTATGAACAGAATATGGAATATTCTCCATAACGTCTGTGAAAGAAATATTTGTGCCATTTACATTAATATGGAAAGCGAATGTACAAAACAAAAATAATAATTTAATGCGTATTTTCTCTATAGATCTAGTTACTCCGCCCCCTTTAGAGCACCATTGCAGATGTTTTACTTTAATGACAGAGCAACTACGGTTTCTGGAAACCCTCGTCACTACATGGTTCATTTCCCAAACGATGCATTGCACTATGGTAGTTCAGCCGCGAGTTACGCCATTGTCCCTGTCCAAGAGTTTGAACCGTAGTGCACATAAAATTATTAAACAAACAACCTACCCTTTGTTAGGTTACCCAACCTAACAAACCAGCCAACTTACTATCAAAAAGAAGTGCATGTATAAATAATAATCAAACAACCTACATAACTAACAAAGTAGCTACCTACCTAACTAACTAACTGGCTAGCTAATTAACTTAACTGCTTAGGGAAAATTACTGCATGTATACAAACATTAAACAGATAATCTACCCACCTAACAATCAAATACCTACCAACCAAACTACTTATCTTACTAACTAATTAACTAACTGATTAGCTAACCAACTTAACGGTCCAAACTTTTGAGCAGTAGTACATGTCTAAAATAATTAAAGAAACAACATATCCTACTAACAACCTAGCCACCTCCCTGCCTAACTACTTAACTGGCTAGCTAACTAACGGTCCAAACTTCTGAACAGCATGTACAAAAATAAACATCCTACTTAACTAGCCTACTTGTTTGCTAACTCCAAACTGCTGAACAGCGCAGCGTGCAATAATGCATCAGATTTTATCTCTTGCTTTTGTGTCACTGTTTCTATGTCGTCTCAACCACCAGCCATTAATAGCACAGAAGCCACAACGCCGGTTACCGCTCAGTTGATCTGGTTACTCACATGCAGAGAGCCGGGGGTCAGCTGATCAATATACTCCACACACATCTCTTCATCCTCCTCATCGTCACTCTCTTCGCTGTAGCACTCTGGATTCACACAATCACAGGAATGCAGATGTTAAAGCGTCGGGTTTGGCTTTGCTAAAAGACGTGAAGTGAACTCAAATAGAAGTTATCAATGGTTTCTTAATGCGAGTGTCGTTTTTATTTCGAGAATTTAAATTTGACGTTGTCACGCACGTTTGAGGAACATGAAGGCACAGGAACACGAGATTTGACGAAACATGAATTTATTAACAAACACTTACTACATACACGGGCACTGGAAGATACAGGAAACTCTGGGAGGACATGGGGTGACGACAACATGGACAGAACATATCGACACGTAGACGATACAACGGAACGTAGACACTACAATAGCGGACAATGAGTGTAACAAACTGAGGGGTATAAATACAAGAGGGATAATGGGACAGATGATACACAGGTGAAACTAATTAACATTAAAAACGGCGGAAAACAGAACAAAGGAATCACATGACAAGGGAAAAAGCACATGGAACACAACAACAGAACAGACACCTGACAGATGTTCCCTTCAGTTTAGTTTTAGATCATTTTATTAAAGGTTTGGTTAGGTTTAGATTAGTTTTTTAGTTTGTGAACACATTGCTAATTTGTTTTTATATATTGAAGGCATGTTCGAACAGCAGCCACAGAAACCAAACCTGAAGCGGCACACATTTTCAGAAATGTGAGTTTGCACAAACCGCATATAGCATCTTTACACTGAATTCTGGGCAGACATTTAGAGACGCCTTAAATCGGCTGTGTAAAGATGACTTTAGTTACAGTTTTAGTCATTATAGTTTATCAGATCCAGTGTCGACCAAAGCAAGGTTTAGTGTAGGGCTGTACAATTTGGAGAAAAAAAATCTAACTGCGATTTTTCTGATGAAAACTACAATTCGCGATTTGAATTATGATTTATTACTAGTTCATATAAATCAAAAGAGCTACAGGTTTGATGTGGGGGTTTTATTAGAGCCAAAAAAAGACCAAGCATAATCACAAAGTATGCGACATTATGCTACTGTTTCCTTAAAACCTCTTAAACGTTGTTGCCATTCTTTTAAAATAAAGTTGTCAGTTCTCATGACAGACAGAAAACAACTACAGTCTCCTAAATAAAATTCTATTAATAATATGTAAAATCTTAAACTTTTAAGAATCCAAATGCACTGTAAACAATTTTACATCAGTAAACCACTGATGGGCCTCACAGTGGCGCAGTGGGTAGCACGTTCGCCTCACAACAAGAAGGTCGCTGGTTCGAGCCTCGGCTGGGTCAGTTGGCGTTTCTGTGTGGAGTTTGCATGTTCTCCCCGTGTTGGCGTGGGTTTCCTGCGGGTGCTCCGGTTTCCCCCGCAAGTCCAAAGACATGCGGTACAGGTGAATTGGGTAGGCTAAATTGTCCGTAGTGTATGTGTGTGAATGGGTGCGTGTGGATGTTTCCCAGTGATGGGTTGCAGCTGGAAGGGCATCCGCTGCGTAAAACATTTGCTGGATAAGTTGGCGGTTCATTCCGCTGTGGCGACCCCAGATTAATAAAGGGACTGAGCCGAGATGAAAATGAATGAATGAATAAACCACTGGTGATAATCTACATTAAGTCTGAAACATTAATTCATTTTTTCCATCGGCTTAGTTCCTTTATTCATCAGGGGTCGCCACAGCAGAATGAACCGCCAGCATATGTTTTACACAGCGGATGCCCTTCCAGCTACAACCCAGTACTGGGAAACATCCATACACACTCATTCCCAATTTAGTTTTTTCAATTCACCTATACCGCATGTCTTTGGACTCTGGGGGAAAACCACGCCAACACGTGAAGAACATGCAAACTTTACGCAGAAACGCCAACTGACCCAGCCGGAACTCGAACCAGTGACCTTCTTGCTGTGAGGCGATTCTTTGCCATTTAAAGTGCAAAGAACATGACTAATTCTGAAGCCAAAAGGTCAACAAGAAAAGCTTCACATTTAAATTCTGTTATTCATTCATTTTCTTCTCGGCTTAGTCCCTTTATTAATCTGGGGTTGCCACAGCGGAATGAACCGCCAACTTATCCAGCATAGGTTTTACGCAGCGGATGTCCTTCCAGCTGCAACCCATCACTGGGAAACAACCATACACACTCATTCACACACATACACTACGGACAATTTAGCTTACCCAATTCACCTATAGCGCATGTCTTTGGACTTGTGGGGGAAACCGGAGCACCCGGAGGAAACCCACGCCAACACGGGGAGAACATGCAAACTCCACACAGAAACGCCAACTGACCCAGCCGAGGCTCGAACCAGTGACCTTCTTGCTGTGAGGCGATTGTTAAATTCCGTTACATTTTTCATATTGTTCAGGGTAATGTGCTTATGAACTGTCAGAGAACTGTCAAAAGCTATATGCTTGTTACCATATTTGATGATAGTGCATTGAAATAATGGCAGCTTTTAAAATGCGATCGACAATTAAACGTGCAGGCCTAGTTTAGTGTTTGCACGGCTTACATTTACTCTTGTGAAATCCTCTTAGTAATAAAAACTAAATAGATGTTTGAGTGAATCCGTCCAAATAAAAGTTATAAAGAATTCAGACAAACTCTTCATATTTAAGATGTATATGAAGTTAAACATGCGACAAATAAGGAAAAGATAGAAGACCTGTTTTATGGTTGTATTAAAAAGATGTTTTTGTATATAATCATGCGCTTTACTGATGTGTTTGGCGCCATCTACAGGTACTTCTAGAAACAGCCGCAGGTTAGCTTATAAATTACGAAAAACTAATATTTATTTATTTGCTAGCTATATATTTCAGCTACTTTTTCAAAAACGGTTCTTAATATAGTTTGACTTTTTTTTACATTTATTGTGAATTTTGTCTTATTTACAAAATAGTGGATTTTTTTTTTGGACCAACACTTTTGGTCGCAGTTTACTAAAATAACCTCGGTGTGGTGTGAATCTTTACCTCCGTTGGTTGAGTCTGTGGGCTCGGGTTCATTTGAAGCCTGGGCAAGTTTAGCCAGCCATCTAGCACACAACAAAAACATAAAGCATTAATTACGGTAAACCTCCCCTGATCTGATCTGTTGGATGCTTGTAATGGATCATTCAATATGCGTGTCCTCGGCCCACGCAGTTTAATAGCAGAACACCCACAGATTTCTCTCAGAGTTTTCCCCCCGCTTTATCTATTCAAATGCAGTGGTTTACAAAAAAAGATATTTCTGTCATCTTTTCCCTCACACTTGTGACTGACTTGCAAACCCAAAAGGATATATTTCTCTAAGAATCACTCAGTTTAGGGTGAAGTTTAATGAACTATAAAAACAACAAGTCTATGTGGACTATATTTATTTAGGTCAGTTATGTTAAGAGCAACCCAAAAGTACATCCAATCAGACTGCTAACGCCACAGACATGTTATATATACACAATTACATTTGTGGAGGGGAACTTTTCCTGAAGATTTAAATAAAAACAACACAAATGACATCAGGTCATCTCTAAAAGTAATGTTTCTATGTGCATTTAGGGACATTTTCTTCCTGAAAACACTGACAACTATTTGTGACTGTCTCTGCCTCTTAAATCATACATTCAGCTTCAATTACCATGAAACAACTAAGTCTACTTTTCATCTTTTGTGTGTGTGTTTATTCTACGGAGTTAAATAGACACTTGCATGAAACATCTATGTATTATTATCTACATCTATCTATGTATTATTGTAATTCTGGTTTATAAAAAACTAAAACATTCAAAACATGTTATGTCTGTCAATACGTTCTGGTCAACTCGAAGAAAACCAGAAAAGGTGTAACAATATTTCCAGCAGTGATGCATTGCACCAAGTGGTGACTCTGGGTATTGTCAATATTCTTCTGGCATAATTATGTACAGAATATTAAGGATACACCAATAGTAGATTAATTATTTGTCAACTCTGTTACTGTGATATTTCAGTGAATCTCTCATTTTCTTTTTAAAAAAACAATAATGTGATGAAAATACAGAAAAATCCAATTTAGATATGCCACGTGGTGTCTGGTTTGAGGTTAGCATCTTGAGCTAAACAACAAAATAGTGGAACATTATGGTGGTTATTGTCAACTCTGTTAGTGGTTAAAAAAAATAAAGGTTTAACAGTAAACAAACAACTATTTCAACAGAATCAAATGTGTCCGATCACATTTAAGCATATTTTATATACAATTTTATAATTTATCATAATTTTACATTAATATTGGATTCAGTTTACAGTTAATCATATATTTGTTGTACTGCATTTCATTACAATTCAAGGAAAATGAATGGAAAACGCTTTGAGGTGTACTCCCAATGCCGGAATTATACACATAACAGAGCAGCTTGATTCTGATTGGATGAGAAACATTCACTGTTGACAACATTCAACAACATTTCAAAGAATTTACCGGTCATTTGATCAATTCTTCCTTACACAGCAAGTATACAAACTGCTTATTTGGCACTTTTAGAGCTCCACAACATTGGTCTCCATTGACTTTCATTGTGTACAAAAGAGAAGAATAGAACAATCCATCAGATATCTTTGGGAAAAAGCCCAAAGTATCTACACAATGATGATTTTATTATTACTTTTCAATGAACTATGAAATATGATGAAACAAATGTTATCAAATATTCATAAAATGTTGATATCTTTATCAATTTTGGTAAACATTTGGGATTTGGTCAACTTGGCTGCAAAGCCACAATCTAAAATAATGTACACTGTAAAAATCATATGGTCAATTAGTCATGACAACATAGGTTTTTAGTTAATTGTAACTTATTAAAGTTAATCATGTTAAGTTATGCAAGCTGTTTTAAGTCAGTTTAATATAACATGCATTCAAAGGACTTATTTTGTTCAGCTTAAACAATTAAGGCAACCATTTTACAATGTAGGGTTTTGTTTTGATGAGGCTGTAGCATCAGCAAGTGTATCTTTGAACACACTTACACACAAGAGACATTATTTCCACACTCACTTGTTCATGTCTTTCATGCTCTCGGCTGCAAAGTAGAGTGTCAGCACGTGGAGGTGGCTTGCTTTCATCGCACTGGAAAATAAGAATAAACTCAATGCAAACGCAGCCGTACAGTTCCTAGAACAAACAGCAGTGTGGATTTGCGGTTGTGTGACGCTGTGGAAGCAGTACAGAAAAAACGAAGAGGCACATGACATCAAAGTCTGTCTCCGGTCTTATCTAGATCCACTCGTTTTTATTCAAAGTAAAGCAACGTTACTGTATGTTTTTAAAAAGGAAGTGAAACAGAGCCGCTGAGAGACCACATACACTCATCGCAGACAGTTTCCTGTGTTATGAGCGCGCATTAAGTTGGGTACTTATGACACCTTTCCAGTGAGAGAGAGAAAAAAAAATGATGATAAGCAACTTGACACTTCACACCATGTTCCAAAAGCATTAGTCAAATGACAACCTTTTGACATTCTCTAATGATAATGATTCATATCGCAGATGCAGGTTTGCTCCAACCTACAAATATAACGATAAATATAGCTGTGGCTGTCCACACTGATGAACGATAAAAATCTGTTGCTTTTTTTAGTTTATGCTTTTTAATTTAACATTGCCCCCATGTGACCAGCGTGTGCTACTAGCGCGTCCGACCAGTAAATCTTTATTTCAAAATGTATTCATCTAATCAAAGGAATTTAGCGATCGTAGTCAGTGTAGTAACAAACTATTATCCCAAACATTGTCAGAGGAAACAGAAGACTGAGGCACTTTTATATTTTAAACTTGCCTTGCCTTGCCTTAAATTGCTAGAGGTGTGAACCTACACTGATCTCACGGTTTGGTCTGGTTCGGTTTGGTCTCTGTGCATCACGGTGCATTGACGATGCTTTCCATGCATAATACTACATACCTAGATTTTTTTCTTCACAAGACCAGAAAAACATTATATTAAAATGTATAAATATATTAATATTTATATATTATTTGTAACACAATTTTGTCCTTTAATACAAGCAGACATGTATATGAACTGTACCTTTAATTTGACCTGCTCAAAGAAAACATTAAAAACTCCAATACATGCACAGAAGACAACATGAGCATTTATTGCAAATAAATTAATGTAAATATTATTCCGCCAGCTTTTTGAGCACGGTGTCAATCGCATTCTTACACTCCTATGATTGGTCATCACGATTGGCTTTAAAAATGAAAGCTCTGTTCACAGATGTGTGACGCAGGAAGAACAGCCGCGGTTACAGTCTATATGCATAATGCGCAGAGAGAGAGAGAGAGAGAGAGAGAGAGAGAGAGAGAGAGAGA
>CAIGQW010004173.1:568633-585642 GCA_903798125.1 Danio choprae | reverse complement strand
ATGGTGGAGCATGAAGTATGAAATAAATAAAACAAAATAAATAAAGGAAAAAAATAAATAAAATAAAATGGTGGAACATGAAGTATGAAATAAATAAAATAAAATAAAAAACAGTGCTCCATGTGTGAAATGGTGAAAAATCCTTACACGTTACAATGTTTGCAACTCACATTTATCAGATCTAAATGGCAATGTAGCTTTTCTAAAAAAAATAATGCGAATTCTTTAACTCTATTAATAAACAATGCACATTGTGTGTTTATCCTATTAATAACATGCATATAGCAAATATCTACCAAATGGAAAGGCTGCACACTCAATGTATGCATATGCAAAGACTAATATATACTTTTGTCTATTTAGTAGCGCTTATAATGTCTTAGAAGCCAGCATTGCATTTTGTAAAATAACCACAAAGCAATTAATTGAATATAATGGAGATACGTTATCAGAGAAACAGACACTGACCGTGGGCTGTAGGGCACTGAAGGAGGAGGAGGAATATACAGATCCAATATGGCAGGTTTCTCCGGCCGCTTGATGGACATTTGAACAGGATTTCTGGATGATTGGCTGGCAGGCACATACGATGGGCTCTGAAACAAACACAGCTATTAGTCCCTAGTTTCACCCCGTTTAACCCATATTTACACATGATAGCTGCGAGGAAACCCTTGCTAAATTACACCTTGCACAATCTATTTAATGAGATTAGTCGGATCGCAGAGCTTATCATTTTCACTCCATTCAAATCCACAGACCTTTGATCTCAACATTAAATAAGTACAATAAGACGCTTTGTTGTTTTTCCCCCCTCAAACTCAAGGTCCTGCTTTGTTTGTGTAAGACGTGCTAGTTTTTGTTGAAAGTAGACTTTCATTAAGCTTTTAATCATATACTTTGCTTGGGCAGGAATGGATTAAATCCCGATTATTCCAAGAGTACTGTTCTCCTTTTGTAAATTAACACAGTGAGTTCCTCTTTGGATTATGTCCATTGCATAAACAGATATTCAGAAAAACAGTTGTTGGCAAACATGGCTCGCATTCACTGAAGGGAGCATTATGTAAACTGGTATTTTCAATTGCATATTAATAGGAACAGGCAAAAATACATAGGTGTCAAAATTTGTGGATCTTTATTTTATGCTAAACAATCATTAGCACATTAAGGAAAGATCATTTCCCATGAAGACATATCCATTCTGTAAATAAATCAAACCTTATTTTTTTATTAGTATATGTCTTATACTAATCGAACGTCAAAAAACCTCTTAAAGTCAAGTGCTATTTTGGGGTTTCCGCCTGGATTTTGCCTACCCAAATTAAAAGGCTTCCCAAATCCGCATGCAGAGGTGGAAATGCAAAGGTTTGGTATCATTTTAAAGAAAACCCTTTGAAGTTTCATAAAATACTGTTGGAATTATGTAAAATAATTGTATATGTGTTATAATAAACCCCTCCAAAAAAAGAGGCGCTTTTTTTTGTAAACTCAAATTTGAAAGTGTACCTTTTGGGTTCTGTGTGGTCTGGGTTGCTGTAATTAATTTTGGTGGTTCCCGACACGTCAGTAATCATAGGAAAAAAGAAAAATGTCTCTATCATAATCTATGCAGAAGTCACTCTATTCCAACTGATGAGAGAACGGAACCACTTATGGGGGTATTGGGCCAGTACGGACCTGTAAAATTTAAAGAATGCAGAAGTAAATGATGTCACGGACCCGGTACCGGGTACCAGAGTTTACGAGGTTAAATTAACTTTATGCATTGCCTAGGCTTTCTATAGTATGCTGAGTTGCCGTACAACAACGTATGTAACTGGCCTACCCCTGCCATTTTTCCCGCCACTGATGTTGTTGTAAGACAGCGTATTGCCGGAGGTTCCACTACCACATTACAGACAATATTGACATAATTCCTCTCACATCGTCGAGCTGAGGTTCCACAGACGCTCTCCCGTAACGCTTCTTTATTCGAAACTATGACCATTATGATTGGTTTTCTGTAGGGTCACATATGAGTTCTGCTGGGGTGTTATGGATGCTATGAGATTAAACAACATACTAAAAATAGGAAATTCTTTTTTTGAGTGTATTAACATTGTCAAATCGACCCGTCCACACAAATCCACAAAACAAAGGTTAAAAATGCTGTATTATGCATGTCAGGCCAGTAGGTGGCGATATATAATTTTGTAAAGAAACAATACATGAATTTGAGCGTCACAGTTTTTGTAGTTGTCGAGTACTTTGGCATGCCTATGGGCTGAACATGTAATATTCATGTGTAATATTCATACATTTTCCTGTACCGACCTTATTCTGCAATGCGGAAGTGTGCTCAATTTTGCAATTATTTTAGAACTCCCGATTCAGTTGCCTATGGGAGAAATGACTAGGAATAATAAACGGCAGAAAAACGGTCAAACTATTTGCTCTACAAACAAGTGTGTTCATGACTACACAGACAAAGTAGAATAATATAATAAGAAAATATCAGTTTGCAACATCAAGCAGCAGAACAAGCTGTTTTTAATGTCTAAAAATCAATGGAAGTGAATGAGACTGGAAGTCTGGAGCCAAAAAGATTCAAATGGCTGCGTCCGCTCAAACGTGAAGGATAAGGTCAATAGTCTAGCCATGTTTTTGACCCTTGTTTGTTTTAGCGTTTATATTTGTTTTACAGGTGTTTCAGGCATGTCCCACCGGGAGGAGGCCTCGGGGAAGACCCAGGACACGCTGGAGGGACTATGTCTCTCGACTGGCCTGGGAACGCCTCGGGATCCCCCCGGAGGAGCTGGAGGAAGTTTCTGGGGAGAGGGAAGTTTGGTGTTCTCTCCTAAGACTGCTGCCCCTGCGACCCGGCCCCGGAAAAGCGGTTGAAAATGAATGAATGAATGAATAAATGAATGTTTGTTTTACCTCTTGCCTTGCCCTTTTTGCCTGTTCTACCGATTACTCTTTGGATCATCTATATGCTACTGTCTGCTCCTGTACTGTACCTTGCCTGCTTGACTACTCTTACTAAAAGTTGCATTTGGATCTGACCCTTGTTGTCACACTCATCATTACATCATGGACATAACGTCTTCCCTAAATCACTTTTTCTTTTGCGAAACCAAAACATTTTATGCAACTCGCAATTTGAGACCTCTTTTCAAAACCCTTACAAAAACACATTAAAAAATATATATTTTTAGGTGTAGAAAAAACTGGTTACCCTTTTAAAGACAGGCGTATGTGGTGCATTTTTGCTGTCGTACTAACTCGTACTCAATTATTAAATTTTTTTCCAATCGAGGAGTCGTCGTCAAGCAGAAATTGTTGGTGATTGTATGGTGGCGGCTTGTACCGTGTTCGAGGAACTTACTGGATAAGCAGCTCGAAAGCTTACGATCATTGTTAAAAAAAAATTCAACATCACAAAGAGCTTGAATTTGACAGGTGTGTGTGGTTGAACGGGAAGATCTGTCAATCTATAGGCCAGGAGAGATCATTTTTTAGGTGAAAATCAATTTTGATCATTTTTACACTAACAGCACACTGATTTTACACTGGTTTTACGATAATACTTAAAAGTATCGTTAAATTCTTTATCATGAATTTTTACAATCATAAATCAATTTTCGCACAATGAAAAGCGCGTTTCTTGAGGGGGAGTCTACAGTCTGACCTTTAAAAGAAAGGCGATGGTTTTTGGCAGAGTCTAATATTAGCTCCAGTGTTTCTACAATCAATGGCAGTGTGACATTTGGACCGGGAGTTTAATCAGGTAAAAAACACACATCCTGACGTGAAACCCTGCAGTCCTCACTGCTGTTAATCATCACGAGTGTGTGACACCAACATGCGCTTTTAGAGGCAAGTCAACGTGTGTGTGTGTGTGTGTGTGTGTGTGTGTGTGTGTGTGTGTATAGAGGGAAAGAACTGTTTCATTGTTTTAGTTCTGCAACACCCATACAAACCCATCTACTTGTGTTCCAACAATGAGAGTTCACAGAGTTTGTGAAACACAGAAACACTAATGTAGTAAAATGCACCAGAAGCACAATCGATTTTGTACACGACTATGTATAACAATCTATATATAGCAAACAGGGTTTCTGCAGGTTTCACCAGGTCAAAATTAAGATTTTAAAGATCTTTTTAAGACCATTATGAATGAAATTTCAAACTTATACAGGACTAAACCCTAAGGATTTTTTACTTCGTTTTTTTAACCTAGTTGTGAACAAACACCTTTCTTTGACAAGTTTTAAAAACTATAATAAACTAAATGTGCAACAGGCTGTCCAGGTCAGTGTCCTCACCACATGTGGTCTATAAACTCATAGAGAACTTACACATGTTATTGTGAGGAAGATAATTAAACCATATTGGTAAATAGTGTTATAGAGTTTGTAAAAAATTTTTTTTGAGATGGATTGTTGGTGACTGTATGGAAAATTAAGACCTGTTTAAAATGATTTAAGACATACAAGTCAGGGGCAGCACGGTGGCGCAGTGGGTAGCACAATAGCCTCACAGCAAGAAGGTCGCTGGTTCGAGCCCCAGCTGGGTCAGTTGGCATTTCTGTGTGGAGTTTGCATGTTCTCCCCGTGTTGGTGTGGGTTTCCTCCGGGTGCTCCGGTTTCCCCCACAATTCCAAAGACATGCGCTACAGGTGAATTGGGTAAGCTAAATTGTCCATAGAGTTTGAATAAGTGTATATGGATGTTTCCCAATGATGGGTTGCAGCTGGAAGGGCATCCGCTGCGTAGAACATATGCTGGATAAGTTGGCGGTTCATTCCACTGTGGCGACCCCAGATTAATAAAGAGACTAAGCCGAAAAGAAAATGAATGAATGAACATACAAGTCAATTTTTCAGTGAATTTAAGACGTCTTAAGGCCTAACATTTGGTTTGTGAAATATAAGACTTTTTAAGACCCCCGCAGACACCCTGAGCAAAGCAAACTGTATATGACAATCTACAGTAGCATTTCAAAGTGTTTTAAATGTAAAAATGTGAAAAATGCTTTGCTCCGTTTATGTAATCAAGTCTAAATGAACAATCAAAAATACAGAACAGTTATTACGGAAATATTACTACAGCTTTAAATAGCTGTTTTCTATTTTAGTTGATTTTAGAGTACATTTTGTCTTTGAGATGGCAGTTTGGCATTTTCAGCAGTCATCACTCTAGTCATCAGTGTCAAATTTCACCACTTACTGGAAATAAATATTGGAAATAACCAGAAAATTATAGCTACTTTTGGTCTATTAAAAAAGTATAATAGGTGTAAACCTCTCACAACCCTTTACAAATATGTTCCCTGGGGTTCATTGTGAATTTCTGTACTATTATATTAAAGCTTAAGCAATATGAAACGACAAAAGACAATCCTGAAAAGTTATTAGAATTGTGAATAATCATTTGTTATTTTAATAGATGTTAAAGTGTAATTTAGCTGAAACTGAATTTTCAGCAGTTTTGAGTTTTACTCCAATCAACATGTCAAATCATCAGCAATTACTGTTTGTTTGTTTTTATTTGTTTATATTTTATTTATGTGGTTGTTTGTTTATAATGTTGTTATTTTATTATTATTATAATTTATTTACTTTTATTTTATTATTTATTTACTTATTTGTATTTACCTATTTGTTTATTTTTTTTTATTTAAATTTATTTGTTTGTTTATTTATAATTCTGTTATTTATTTGTTTGTTTACAATTCTGTTATTTATTTATTTATTTTGACTTTTATTTTATTATAAAAATTTTTTTTTAAACCTTTACTTGATTATTTATTTATTTACTTGATTTTATTTATCTATTTGTTTATCTTTTTAATTAATTAACTTATTTGTTTATTTGTTTATAATTGTTATTTATTTATTTGACTTTTATTGTATTATTAATTATAACCATGTTCCTGGAGGCACACCAACAGTACATCTTTTGGATGTCTCCTTCATTTGACCCATTAACTTCAGGTTTTGGAGTCTCTTCTAATGTTCTGATGAGTTGATTCAGGTGTGTTTGATTAAAGAGAGGTAGAAAATGTGTACTGTTGGTGTGCCTTCGGGAACAGGGTTGGGAAACACTGAATTATAGCAATGTAAAAGTCTTTGTCACTTTTTAGTCAATTTGATGTGTCGCTGCTAAATAAAAGTATTTATTATTTACATGAACGTTTTGATGGTTGTTTGCATTAATCTGCCAAAGACAATACTGCACAATAACTATTTTCAGTTTCAATATATGTTAAAATCTAATTTATTCCTCTGATGGCAAATAATGCTTCATTTTCAAAAGCAAATTATGACATTTAATGAAACCCAAATTATTCATTCATTCATTCATTTTCAACCACTTTTTCGTGGCCGGGTCGCGGGGGCAGCAGTCTTAGGAGAGAACTCCAGACTTCCCTCTCCCCAGACACTTCCTCCAGCTCCTCCGGGGGGATCCCGAGGCGTTCCCAGGCCAGCCGAGAGACATAGTCCTTTCAGCGTGTCCTGGGTCTTCCCCAAGGCCTCCTCCCGGTGGGACATGCCTGGAACACCTCTCTAAGTAGGCGTCCAGGAGGCATCCGAAACAGATGCCCGAGCCACCTCAGCTGACGTCTCTCGATGTGGAGGAGCAGCGGCTCTACTCCGAGCTCCTCCCGGATGACAGAGCTCCTCACCCTATCTATAAGGGTGTGCCCTGCCACCCTGCGAAGGAAACTCATTTTGGCCGCCTGTACCCGAGATCTTGTCCTTTCGGTCATGACCCAAAGCTCATGACCATAGGTGAGAGTAGGAACATAGATTGACCGGTAAATCGAGAGCTTTGCCTTTCGGCTCTGCTCCTTCTTTACCACAACGGACCGGTACATCGACCGCATTACTGCTGCCGCTGCACCAATCCGCCTGTCAATCTCATGTTCCATCCTTCCCTCACTCGTGAACAAAACCCCAAGATGAACCCCAAGAACTCCTCCACCTGGGTAGGTTTTTTTTTTTTTGTTTGAAACTAAATTATTGCTTTTTAATTATTATTTTTATAACACTGTATTTTGCTCAATTTAATGCATCTTTGCTGAATAAAAGTATTAAAAATTAAATATTTATCAGTTTAAAAAAAAAAAATGGATGTACACTGTATACTATTTCATTTCATTTTAAGGTGAAGTATGTACTTTACACATGACTAAAACTTTTTACTAATACTTTTTTCCCCCAGCAGTTTAAATAACTCAAAGTGGGCAATAGTTAGTCCAGAAAGGCAGACTTTTCTACAAACCTAATGTCAATAGCCTGTTAACTACAACTGTAAGTCTAAACAGACATAAAGGACAGTACCTGGATGACTGGGGGTCTCCAGCGCATGTTCTTCAGCGGTGCAGGAGTGAAGCTGCAGGTTCCTGATGGTCTTTTCTTCACCATCAGGGTCACATTTTGAGGATCTTCCCTGAGCTTCTCCACCAGATTCTTCAACTGCCAGCCCACCTGAGACGACAACAGCACAGCGGTTTATATTTCTCATAAAAACGCCCAGATCATATTTCACCCCAAAATGAATATACAAAATGTTTGAAACATGGAAATTAAGCCTATTTCTAGTCCCATTTAAAAAAAAGAAAGAAAGAAAAAAAAAAAAGAGTTAAAGCTAAATACAAATTTAGCATATAATTCTCATTAATATAATTCATTTCATCCCTTTGGCATTGTAAAGTTTAAAGTTGGAAATTTATAAAAATATACAGTTTCCGTATTTTGTGATTCACTATGTGGAGCCTAGACTGCAGCTCCACACAGGAAGTTTGGCCAGAAGAATAATGATCGTGCCCAACAGAGCCTGGTTTCTCTCTAGGTTTTTCCCTTCACTTCGTCAATTGGTGAAGTTTTTTTTCCTCACCACTGTTGCCACTGGCCTGCTCGGATCGGGAATTGCGGAGCTGCGCTTCGGTGGATTTGCTCTTCAGTGTTTGAACTTTCAGCAGTGAAACTTAAACCACACTGAACTGAACTCTGAAATCTGGACTTTACTAGAACATGTTAAGCTGCTTTGACACAATCTACATTGTAAAAAGCGCTATATAAATACACTTGAATTGAATTGAATTCACAGGATTGTTTTCAGTTTATTGTTGATTATGAATTGCATTATGGGACCTTGATCTCTGCTCTGTCGCCTTCTGATGTTGAAAATGCAACTTTTAGTGACATTTCAGTAGCTTGAAACAATATGTTGCATAATAAACAATATAGAGAGAAAATTAAGACCATAAAACGACAGAAAAAAGTACTGGCAGTTTATCACCAGGTATACCTCAATGAATCACTTTGAACTATTAAAAATGTCAATACAATCACTTTTTCAGGTTTTTCAATATCAAAGGTTATTGGAGGAAAGAACAAGACCCCATAAAGCATAAATAATCGGGGGGGAAAAACATAAATCACAAAATACAGAAAAATAAAGTTACATTGCGGATATTATTTACAGTGTTCTATGAAATTTGTTATTCACATTTTATTCTGTGACAACTTATGTACATTATGTGTGTGTTTGTGTGTGTGCACATCAATGTTGATACAATGAATGCCTAATCTCTCATTAGACAATATTTTATCATTCAAAAAAGTCTATTTCTGTAATGCAATGTATTTGTTTATTCATTGATTTTCTTTTCGGCTTAGTCCCTTTATTAATCTGGGGTCGCCACAGCGCAATGAACCGCCAACTTATCCAGCATATGTTTTACGCAGCGGATGCCCTTCCAGCTGCAACCCATCTCTGGGAAAATGTATTTATTTATCTATTTCTAAATGTAAAAAACTGTGTCGTTATTCTACTAACTTTAATATATCCAACTGTACTGTTATTCATCTTCTCAACATGTTTCATTTAATTCTGCTTCATTTACCGCAATTACATATACTTTTACATAATTAATAAATTGTATAACTTAATACATTTTTTTGACTGTATCTTTATTTAACTGTAAATTAATTTCTATACGCGTTTTCTTTTTTACTCTTAAGACATAAATGCCCTTGAGAAAGAAATATACACCTTAATATGTGCTTATTTTAGAAATAATACTCTTATGTGTTTTAATGTCTTTGGACACTTAATTGCACATTACTTAGTTAAATGAAAACGTATTATAGTTGAAATATATAATAAAGGTAATTAGCTAAACGTACCCACTTAAGTAGGATTAAATTTCATCTTTATAATTATTATATTATGTAATTTCATAATTACTTCTGTTGTCCGTAAAAATATATAGTTCAACTGTACTGCTGAGTGAGCTTTTATGGTAAACTCAAATAAATTTTTAACATCACTTTTTTTATTGGAACTTTTGTCTTTACTTGTTCTAAAGAGCATTCAAATGTAAATAACACACTAAGGTTAAACATTAGACTCGAATATTTCATATGTGCTTGTCGAAACACTTTCTATAAAGCAAAATTATGATCTACATTCACCGGCCACTTTATTAGGTACACCTGTCCAACTGCTCGTTAACGCAAATTTCTAATCAGCCAATCACATGGCAGCAACTCAATGCATTTAGGCATGTAGACATGGTCAAGACGATCTGCTGCAGTTCAAACCGAGCATCAGAATGGGGAAGAAAGGTGATTTCAGTGACTTTGAACGTGGCATGGTTGTTGGTGCCAGACGGGTTGGTCTGAGTATTTCAGAAACTGCTGATCTACTGGGATTTTCACGCACAACCATCTCTAGAGTTTACAGAGAATGGTCCTAAAAAGAGAAAATATCCAGTGAGTGGCAGTTCTGTGGGCGCAAATGCCTTATTGATGCCAGAGGTCAGAGGAGAATGGCCAGACTGTTTCCAGCTGATAGAAAGGCAGTAACCCAAATAACCACTCGTTACAACCGAGGTATACAGAAGAGCATCTCTGAACGCACAACACATCGACCCTTGAGGCGGATGGGCTACAGTAGCAGAAGACCACACCGGGTGCCACTCCTGTCAGCTAAAAACAATACAATAGAAGATTGGACAAACATTGCCTGGTCTGATGAGTCCTGATTTCTGCTGCGACATTTGGATGGTAGGGTCAGAATTTGGTATTAACACCATGAAAGCATGGATCCATCCTGGTATATATTCTTGGCACACTTTGGGCCCATTAGTACCAATTGACCATCGTGTCAACGCCTCAGTATTGTTGCTGACCATGTCCATCCCTTTATGACCACAGTGTACCCATCTTCTGATGGCTGCTTCCAGCAGGATAACGCGCCATGTCATAAAGCACGAATCATCTCAGACTGGTTTCTTGAACATGACAATGAGTTCACTGTACTCAAATGGCCTCCACAGTCACCCGATCTCAATCCAATAGAGCTACTTTGGGATGTGGTGGAACGGGAGATTCGCATCATGGATGTGCAGCCGACAAATCTGCGTAATGCTATCATGTCAATATGGACCAAAATCCCTGAGCAATATCTCCAGTACCTTGTTGAATCTATGCCACGAAGGATTAAGGCAGTTCTGAAGGCAAAAGAGGATCCAACCCGGTAGTAAGGTGTACCTAATAAAGTGGCCGGTGAGTGTAATTACAAAGTAGAAACTTAAAAGTATATTAAAACTCAAATTAAAAATATACTTAAACATATTTAAAAAAAAAAAAAAACATGAAAAGTACATGAATATATTTCATATATTTGTAAAATTTAAACATTTAATATTTGAAGTATATAAGTGCACAATCAATTCACGACAGCACATTAAAACAACCTGTTTATAAAAGCAATGTGTTCTCCACAATGGTGAACTAATGAAACGAAACCTAGTCATAAATGGAGGAAAGTTGACCCTCTCGCTGAGCAAACGCACTCTGAATGGCTTTAATAGTGTACAAACACCAACCCACTACTCTCACTGTAAATATGAGCTGAATAAAAAAAAACAGCGCTGATCTACAACAATGATAAAGGTGTTCATAACACAGTGCTTTTCCAAAAGGCCTTTCAGCACTCAAATATCCCATGGATCAGGTTTGCTCGGTTCCACACAAAAGCGCCTCCATTTACTCTTTCAGAGCATATTAATAACCCACAATCCTCCTCGCTATCATGTGACGGATAGACGGACTCACCACTGTTTGCCTGTTGACTTGAATCACCTCATCGCCAGCGTGGATCCTCTGAGTTCTGTCTGCTGGAGACTGGAGATTGAAACACAGACATGAATGAGTCGATTGAATAGGGAAGAAGTATAAGATGGAGCAATTGTAACACACTCAATTCCTCCAATCAGAAACAAGCTAGAGGGATGACATGTAATCTTCACTAGGATTCTGTGTCTGCCTGTGGAAAAGGCTATACTGGGCCATTGGTAACTGCAAAAAAAAACATTATTAAACTTAAATTTGACTGCAGTTTATAGGTATAATAACACTTGGGGGCAGTATGGTGCAAATGAACTTCGTTCCTTTTCACACTAATGATATTCACAGGGACATATTATTGACGAATAAAGGATTCTTTTCATGGAGTTTGTACTTGTCGGATGAATTATGTTTCCACAAAAGAGATAAAAGCAATGTAAAATCAAGATAAAACTATGTGGTCGCAGTATTTCTCTGGCACATGTCCGCATATGTCTCGCGGATGTCCTTCCAGCCGCATATTATTAATTAGTGCCTTAATATTTCTTTCTTGTATCAAACTATGACTAGCAAGTATTCTGTGCCTCATAAAAGAAATTGCGCAAATTGTTACATGAACTTGTGAACTGTTTCTTGTTTTATGGATCTTGGCAATCCATTGGTCGCAGACTTGAACGACTCTCCATATTGATGCACTGACAGCAAACAAAAGCCCCAGTGATCTGTCCGTTATTCTCAAGTCACTTGACTCACATTTTCCGTGGTTCCGGTGATGACGTGCAGCCCGTCGTAAGTGGATTTGATATACATTCCCTTTGGAAAAAATAAGGAAACAATATGCATTGTTATGGCGACGAGTAAACAATGGCAGCAGGTGGAGGTGTGTAAAGGTCGTTGGCACGCACCAGGCCCTCGCCGGGTTTGATATTGCTGATGGGCACTTCCTCCAAACAGGTCACGTGGGTCTTCAAGGGGTCAGCTGTCAGTCTCATGGTGGAATCACAGATGCCTGTCAAAACCTGTGACTGAAATGAACAGAGAACTTAGTGTTAATGACACAGTGGTAATAATGAGCTGACATAAGGCTCGTTTTACGGCACATTTTCTGCTAAAAGTGTAAAAATCACAATTATAGACAAAAATGCATTTGCTGACGCAGATATTCCACATAAGCATACTTGTATAAGCTTGTTTATCCTGTTTCATTTGATTAATACGACATTGCTTTACATTTTTTCCTCCTGAATCATACATTCCGCTTCAATTATCCTAAAATAATTGAGTCTAATGTTGATCTTTTTTTGTGTGTTTATTCAAGTTAAATAAACATTTGAATGAAACATATTTTCTGCATTACTTATAATTTAGGGTTATCAAAAATGCATTGCATTTTGTGTCTGTCCCTACATTTTCGTCAACTCTGTTACATCGGTTATAAAAATGATGTAAAAAGCATGTGACTTGCTCCAAGTGATGTCACTTCCTCTGGCGGGAAACTCTGGAAGGCATTGAGGCGTGTCGTTTATTCCTGTCATTAATTTGCACAAAATATTGAGGATACACCAATAGTAGATTAACTGTGTCAACTCTGTTACTGTAATATTCCAGTGAACCTCTCATTCACTTTTTACATACAATAATATGATGAAAATGCATCAAATTCTGTTTTAGACCTGCCATGTGGTGTCTGGTTTGAGGTTAGCATTTTTAGCTAAAGCACAAAATGGTGGAAATCTGTTACTGTCAACTCTGTTAGTGGTTTAAAAAGTTGAACAGCAAGTTAAACAACAATTAACAACAGTCATTTGCATTATTTTACATGAATAATGGATTCAGTTTACTGTAAATTACACATTTGTTTTATATCATTCCAGTTACAGGGAAACGAATGTAAAACGTTTGAAATTTACCTGCAATTCTGGAATGAGTATATATAATATAACCTATTATGATTCATGGCCTCCTCTGATTGGCTGGCTACTGTGATCATCGCCTCAATGGATTAGCTTACGATTGGCTAAAAAATAAACGCAACTTGCTTGTTTTTACAAACTGTCCAAATGATTGCATTGCATCTGGAAGATTCTTTTAGCGGAGATTGTGAGATGCTGTTATCTACAGCAGGATGTTCCTGAGGTAAAAACATCTCAACTGAACAATAGAGTTGCATCTCCAGACTCCCGATGAACCCAAAGGCATCACAGATAACAGCCGAATCTCTGACCTGAGAGAGCATTTGCGTGAATATGTGAATGTGTGCAAAATGGCTGATGGCAAAACGTTCTACTCACCACTTCTAATATCTTCTCCTCCATTTCAAAAACAGTGCAGTCCTGCAATTAAAAAGGGAGGATTCGCATGAGACGCCACATTATGTCGAGTTCCCACAGGAAAACATGCAATGGTAAACATGAAATCAAAATACCAAAGAAGGTATTTATGAAATGTAATATGAGGATTGGAGATGTGGAATGTGCTGATGGAGGAGGGCCTATCGGCTGTGTTTAATTCAGATTTAAAGACAACTTCTGACAGAGTAATTGCTGTCGAGTTTGAGGCTTGTGGAGACATCCATCACGGTTACGAGGCGCTCAGACTCACTCAAACCATATGTTTCTCTGCGCTGCACCACACATCTGTGTGTAAAGAGTTCATCGGGATATACCTGAAAACAGCACTGTTCAAAAGTTAAAGTTGACCCAAAAATTAAATGACCACAAAAGAAGATACTTTGAAAAATGCTGGACCCATTGACTTCCATAGTAATTTTATGGGCAAATAGTCCTGTCATGATATCTATGTTTTTGTCGTACGATGTATTGCACCAGAATATATGGTGATAAATGATATTATTGTCATTTTAAGACCATACCGCATATCCTAAGTAAATAATAATAAATGTTAACAAACAGTGCAAGGTAAAAAGTAACAGATATCTGCTACCAAATCCATTTCCAGTTGTCAGACACTCACATGAAAATATACTATAGTAATTTATAGTAAATACTCTAGTGTTTATTTAACCATACTGACACTGACACCTCTAATAGAGATCGAGATGTTGCACAATCAGCTTAAATGTTGCTAGAATTGTTTTTTTTATGTATGGATGATATATATTGTGCCATAAAGTGATATATTGATTATTGTGACAGGCCTAAGAGTAAATAGTGAACTATCCTTTTAAGAGTAACGGAGGTGGTTTGAAATCGATATACACTACACTATGTATTAGTGTTAAGCCACAAATGATACCTAAAAGGCGCAGTGGGTAGAACGATCACCTCACAGCAAGAAGGTCGCTGGATCGAGCCTCGGCTGGGTCAGTTGGCATTTTTGTGTGGGGTTTGCATGTTCTCCCAGTGTTGGCGTGGGTTTCCTCCGGGTGCTCCGGTTTCCCCCACAAGTCCAAAGACATGCGGTACAGGTGAATTGGGTAAGCTAAATTGTCCGTAGTGTATGTGTGTGAATGGGTGTGTGTGGATGTTTCCCAGTGATGGGTTGAAGGTTAAAAATGACTTATTTATTAAATGTTCTTCTGCTAAGACGCAGCTAGATGTTGTGTAATAACATAAAGATGTTGTGTTGTGTTATTTTTATTTCAGTATTTCCATTTTTATTGGAATTTTTTAAGCTGTTTTGGTTGGTCATTCATTCATTCATTTTCTTTTCGGCTTAGTCCCTTTATTAATCAGGGGTCATCACAGTGGAATGAACCGCCAACTTATCCAGCATGTGTTTTATGCAGCGGATGCCCTTCCAGCTGCAACCCATCATTGGGAAACACCCATACACTCATTCACATACATACACTACGGACAATTTAGCTTACCCAATTCACCTATAGCGCATGTCTTTGGACTTGTGGGGGAAACCCGAGCACCCGAAGTAAACCCACGCAAACACGGGGAGAACATGCAAACTCCACACAGAAACTCGAACCGGCGACCTTCTTGCTGTGAGGCGACAGCGCTACCCACTGCGCCACCACGCCACCCTTGGTTGGTCATATTTGTTATAATTTTTTAACACCTCAAAATAATTGTATTAATTTTATTAGCTTTAATTAATTTTGATTTAGTTGTGCTAGTACTTCAAATTAAACGAGCATTTTTTTCAATTTAGAAAATTTGTCGGAAAAAAAGTAATGTTGATTATGCAAATATTTGAAATATTTAAGTTACAATTAATTTGTTTCAATATTTTTTTATTGTGTTAGTTTCACTTAATATTAAGATATGCTAGGGTATGCATTATATGTAATAATTTGCTCAATATTTACAAATAACAATTTCAAGGATACATATTTAAATCAAATATAAGGCTAAATATTTAACTCAAAATGTAAAAATGAAAAGATTTCTAATTTCTAAATATAAATAAATTCTATAATAAAATTTAAATATTTAGTTATTAAATATATTTTTTAAAAAGTATAAATAATAATAATATTTTATTAAATAAAAATTGGGCCTCACGGTGGCGCAGTGGATAGCACGTTCGCCTCACAGCAAGAAGGTCGCAGGTTCGAGCCTCGGCTGGGTCAGTTGGAGTTTCTGTGTGGAGTTTGCATGTTCTCCCCGTGTTGGCGTGGGTTTCCTCCGGGTGCTCCGGTTTCCCCCACAAGTCCAAAGACATGCGGTACAGGTGAATTGGGTAAGCTAAAATTGTCCGTAGTGAATGGGTGTGTATGGATGTTTCCCAGAGATGGGTTGCAGCTGGAAGGGCATCAGCTGCGTAAAAAATATGCTTGATAAGTTGGAGGTTCATTCCGCTGTGGTGACCCCAGATTGATAATGGGACTAAGCCGAAATGAAAATGAATGAATAAATAAATAAAAATTCTAAAATAATCTTTTTTTATTATCATAAATGTTTTAATATTAATGATTTTGAGTAAGTGTGCTTCTGGTGACCAGAGTTTGATTTCCAGCATGAATTCCTTAGCTGATTCTGATCCGTTGTCAGTTTAAACTTATAACGTAAAGTAACCTGCTGTTATTAGTGAATGCCTGCAGAGCTGTGTGTAGAAGTTCAGTGCTGACGAACACAGAAACAAACCTTCTGGACAGTCGTGGTGAGCTCTAAACACAGCTGAATGATCTTGTTCTTGGTCGTGGTGAAATCACTAACTCCTGTGAGAGGAGATCTGAGAAAAACAGAGAGAACAAACTGTAACTCGTCCAAACGCTCATGAGCTGTTCAGATGTTTGCTATTTCTGCTATGAGTGCCTTCAAGCCCAAACATGCACTGCACGCATGTACATGTGTGTCTGTTTGCAAAGATTTAAGGTGTTTTGACTGAACACAAAAACCAAAACAATGGTTGATAAGACAGCTGGAAGGAAATATGAGACACGGACATTTATCTGAAATGAAATAAAATAAAATAGAATAAAATAAAATAAAATTTAATAAAATAAAATAGAATAAAATAAAATAAAAAATTTAATTTAATAAAAAAAAAAAAATAAAATAAAAATAAATGTATTTAATTAAATAAAAAAATGTAATAAATAAATAAAATAAGTCAATGACATACAAGTGTTTACACAGTTTTTATCTAATAAGAAAATATAAAAACATTTTATTTCACAGTGCACAATGTACTTATAATAGTCATTATAAAAAGGTACTGTATCGCAAACCTGGTCCCACGCTTACCCTCTGTACTAATTACCTTATACAACCCAGTATGTTGTAAGCACACATACTGCAAAATGCTAAAGAATTGTGGTTCTGCAATTTTGTTTAGCTAAAATTGTGTTAAATATGTAAAAAATATTTTAGTTTTGGGTTCAAAGACAATATTTAGTTTTCCTAACATGAGTAAAATGTTATTTACAAAAGAAATAATAATAATAATTATATATATATATATA